>PVIH01008717.1:0-88516 GCA_004025045.1 Sigmodon hispidus
TGAGAATTCCCTTTTTAGATCTGAACCCCATTTTTTGATAGGGTTATTCAAAGTTTTGGGATCTAAATTCTTGAGCTCTTTATATATCTTAGAGATCAGTCCTCTATCACTTGTAGGGTTGGTGAAAATCTTTTCCCATTCTGTAGGCTGGCGTTTTGTCCTATTGACAGTGTCCTTGGCTTTGCAGAAGCTTCCCAGCCTCAGGAGATCCCACTTCAAAAGAAATTAAATGCCATTATCCAGAAATTAGTCCATATCTGTGTTTTTATGTATTAATTCCTACAAGGTATACCATGCTCATGAAATTTAACACAAAGATTTCTATGTTCATAAGAATGTGAACCCTGATGGCATAAGGAGCCACACAATTGAAACATCCCATTTGTGTTCTCTGTAGAGTCTGATCTGAAATGGCCTTGTTTTTGACTGGGATTTTTCACCTTTTTTTTTATTTGGCCCATGACAGCATGGCTTTTGTTTTCACACTGAAATTTCAAATGTGTGTGTATGTTTTCACTCCTATAATAGTGGAAGCCTAACTACAAAGTAACACCCAATGTTGACTACTTACACTAAGTTAATGAAGTCAAAATAGTTGCTATCAGATTAATTATTTCTCTTCATTTTGATGATTGAAGTCCACCAGAAGTTATTTTTACTAATAAACTTTAAAAAGGCACTAATATTTAAAATGGTCCATTAAAGCATGTTCTCTTTAAGTACTCACTACATGTAAGTATTTAATAGGCTTAGTTGCTTTGAATTCTGTAGATACTTGTTTACATTCCTGTTTTAGCTTTGTAGACAACATATTTCCCAGACTTGTCCTAGAGTGGAAGAATAATATAGTCAGTAAACTGGATAATGATGATCTAGTATTAGGTTTTATTTGTTTACTTGAAATGATATCTTTCTGTCTTTTCAAAGACAACTGATGAGTCTCAGTGGGATACAGTGGGAGACACTGAAGAAGAGAAACAAATCTTTGGGTTCCGCTTTTTTCGCCCTGATGGTTTTTGTGTGCCCAGGAGTTAAATCTAGTTAAATGGTTAGGAGGTAGGCTGGAGAAAGAGAAGGAAGTATTCATTCCAGGAGGAGGTTATCTCTTTATAGAAATTGTGTACAATTGCCAGCAAATAAAAAAATTAAAAGTCTGAGGGTTAGTTGACTTTACTACTGTTTTAAATAAACTACAGTTCATGTCTTTTGTTATTGCCTGGCCCAACATTGTTTCCTTGCTTTATATGTCCATAGTCTTTTACTGAGCTGTAGCTGTTTGGTCTTCAATATGTAAGTAAAAAATAGCTACAAACTTTGCAGGATCATTGACAGTTTTATAAGCTAGAAAAAAACATTAGTTTGTCCCTTACTTGGCAATGTGTGTCAAATCTTTGTTAGGGTTAAAAGGTTCAAGTGAATTTTATGTCTTCTTATTATTTTGTTAGGGTGAGATAATATTTTTAGCACTTTCTCTAATGATCAAATGAATGTGACATTTTTATGCATAGAGTGTTTTACCACTGACCTGGTTTGAAATAACTTCTAAGCTTAAGAATTTTGTTGCTGTTTTTCTGGATTCTTCATTCTTGCAAGTACTGTCTGAGACTTGAAGGGACTATAAATGATACATCATAGATTATATGAAAAGATTTTGTGAATAAACACTCAATGTTTAATTATGGCTGTGAATTTATATTTTTAAAAGTCTATTTTGGAAAATTGTGGCTCTTTTTAGTCTTTGCACTTTACCTACATGTGCATAATTAATATTTTAATCATAAAAAAATTTGTTGGTAATGAATTGAAACATAAATGGTCATATTCAATTATGGATTATGCACCATTTGTCATACTCTTTGGAAGGACCTAAGCCACATGACACCTCTTCTCCATTGTCCTGTGTATCCTCAAGCTACATGAAGAAGTGTGCCTTTTTCTACCACTCCATTTTCTATTTCCCATCCCTATGCAGTCATCTCTGTCCTTCTCTTTTTCAGGAAGATTAAAGGGAAGCCCTTTTATTTTTTCCATTGTAGGAAGTTCATCTCAGGACTTTAAGAATGGTAGGCAAATACTTGATCATTAAGTTGAATATCTTGTTCTTGAGAACATCTTTTTAGTATTCTTCCAGGGAGCTTTCCACAGATTGGAAATAAACTTGAAATAAAACTCTCTGTTTTCATGTGTCGACTCTGGATTTTAGGTCAGATCTCATTTAAATAAATTCTTGCTATGTGTTAGATTTGATTGACCATTATACACACTGAAGGTCATAGTTATAAAAGCTACCTTAACCCCTTAAATAACACTTACTATCTGGAAATAAAATTAAAGCAACAATAATCACAATAACAAAACTTTAGAATTTTCTAAAGGAAATAGGCCTGTCTAAGTAAGACAATAAATCTCAAGACTCCATGTCCATGCCTCTGGATTCTATGCACTGAAAAATAATCTAAGCAAAAGAATCTCAGCAGGCCAAGGCAATTCATCAAAGAAAATTAAAATGATCTCTATCTAGCAACTGTATCTTAACTTTTTTGTAGAATATATGAAGCTCTTGATATCTGTAATACAGAAAACACATACTTGCTTTTTTATTTTTAATGAATTGATTAGATTTTTTTTTCTTCCTTAAAAATTGAACAGCATATTTGCTGTGACTAGCGTTTTCCCATTTATTTGCATAGGATTCTTAATAAGAGCATACCTTAGCTCTCAAGGAGAGAAGTTTACCCTTAATGTAGAAAAGTTAAGGTTGACTAGTCTTCCAAAATCATAAGACTCCTTTTTCAAATAGGACTTTTCATCACAAACTTGCATTTAACATGGTATCAAGGCCTGGTTGTATTGTGGTTCAGATTATACTAAGAAAAGGCATAATCAGTGCTAAACAAAACCACTTCCTCTGGAGAGGAATCATAAACCAGTCAGCAACTTGTTCTATTCCAGCCCCTCTCAAGCCCACTGAATCCACAGGACTGGATTTCTGAGCTTTTCTGAATGCTCTGTTTTAGTGATTGATTGTATAACAGAAGGGGAAATTCCAAAGAAACAATAGAAGAATTTGCTTTTACTGGCAAGAAACTAGATATCCAAAAGTTCATTAACACCATTTTCGAGGAGATCAACACAAAAGAAGAGAGAAATAGAATCAAAATAAAGCATGGCCCATGGAGAGAATTTATTTTCTATTTCCCCAGGCAGTTCCTTAAGCCCCCATAGCTTCTTAAAGAGAAAAGAAAAAGAAATTAAAAATTTGTGGGAAAAAAAAACCTAATAAAGCAACTTTATAATTGTCCTCTGCCCATCAAACTGATTATAGCCTGGGGTTGGTGATATGTATTTGATGTGTGTAGCTTTCTGAAAAACAAGGAAATCCTGTTCTAGTAAGAAATTTCCAGTAGCTGTAATTCTAAGAAATCAAGCTGCATTGCCTAAATAAATTCTGTATCATCTTACTGAGGACCTAGATAGAATTTTTTAAACTGTGTTTTCAAGAACTTTAGTCTTATTTATTATTTAGGTCTTAAATTCTAAAGCAATGTTCATTATTTTTAAAGATCTGTTTAGAACTTTGGGCCTACACATATTTTTTCATAATTATACTAGTTAATTTTTATTAATATATAGCTAAAGACCATATATTCAGATAAAACCAAAAGTCAGTTAAGCAACTAAAAATGTGAGGAAATAATTTTATGTTCAACAAAACATAAAAGCATCTTAAGAGTGATGTATTTTAGATGGGCTTAGCCCCTTTCCTTTGACAGTGATGCCAGCAGCAATTAAAGGACCCAGACCATGGCTCTCTGGTTTCATGGTAAAATTAATTAAATCTTGTCTTTTTATCTAGTAATAAATGCCACAAATACCCCTTTTCTAATCTAAAAATGGTTCACTCTGTATATCCTACATTTTTAGTGCAAAATGAAACTAGGAGGCTTATCAGGCTAATATCTGGCTAATATCTGGCTGTTGAGCACACCTATAGCCAAGTCTTATTTTCTACCATAGATCACTTTTGGTGGTGATTTTGCTATGCACTTGATTAATGGTTTGCTAACAAGCTAAGTTTTTACTCATGTGACATTAGCTTCTTTAAAACGTGTGAGTCCATCTGTAAAAGTGACTCCTACTGATCTTTCCCAGTACCATTTCTATTTCTCAATATGAAAAAGCTTAATATAATTATCTTTTCATTTGCAATTTTTTTACTGACTAGTATGTCTGAGGAGCTTTGCTTGTGGTTTTTATTATGCCAGCCTTTTAGGGGAGGAATATGTTTTCTACCTAGCATATTTCTCTAGATAATCAAGTTAAAAAACAGACAGGCTAGGGCTGGGGATGAAACTCTATGACAGAAGATTTCAGGGCTTTCCTGGACAACTAAGTATTTAGTGACCTTTGAGTTCAGAAAAAAAACCCATTCTCAAAAAAATAAAGAAAATGATTGAAGATGACAACCAACATTGAACTCTGGCCCAAACATATATACCCATACATGCAGAAGCCCCCCATACATGCAGAAGCACCCACACATGCATAGCATCACACACACACACACACACACACACACACACACACACACACACACACAGGCATATCAACACCACCACCAAAAGTGATCTATGGTAGAAAATAAGACTCTGTAAGAGAAGGAATGATGATGTTAAGTCTGTGGAAATAAAGAGATGTCATTAAAATAACATAGAAATTTTCAAGAAATAAAGAATCAAGTAGTTATAGCATAAAAAAGATAAAACAGAAGATAAATTTGTGATTTGTCATGTAGTGGTGTCACATGTTTTAAGGAACTCATCAGTATTTTTTTTAACTTCTGTCTCCTTTTTTAATGCTTCATCCATCCCCACAGTATCAGTGGTCAGTCATCCTGATGATGTTTCTGTAAGGAGAGAAACAATATCATAGAGCAGAAAAGACACAGGTCTGTCTTTGAGTTAGGTAGGTTTGATTTGTCAGTGTCAAACTGATTATGTCAGATGCTTCAGTGAGCATCTTTTAAAGAGAGAGGAAGGCACAGAGCTGAAAGGAAAAACCCTGTGTTCTAGGCAGGTCTCCTAAATGGCATGGCAGATAGGTTATTGGCCAGAAAAATCACCATCTATGATTGTTTCTCTCTCTCTAAACCTTGTCTGTAATTCCACCGAATTCTTTCCTATAAGGGATTACTGAGTGGGTTCTAGAACCCCAAGGGGTAGGCTTTATTTTTGTAAGGGCAAGATAACCAGATCATGGGTCCTGGGCACAGAGCCCAACCACATTTTTTTTCAACCCACCAAAGTGAAACTTTCATAAAGAGTAATAATTATTCAGAGACAATTTTCACTTAAAGCTTTTTAAAAGGTCAAATTTTTTTGTCATTTTATATCCTGTTCGTCACAGCTTTGGTCCTTCTTCCAAGCTTTACATCTTTTCTTAGAGGAAAACCATAAAGGGATCCTGATGTAGCACTTCAGATAGTTTTCATCTCATCTTCTTTGCAGCATTTGAAGAGAAGAATAGCTCATAATTTATCAGAAAGAAGGCAGGTCAGCCCTCCTGTGGGGCTGTCATGCTGCTGAGAATCTAAGTCCCAGCTCTTCCTTTCTGCTCTCAGTCCTTCATCACAGAGCAAGACACCCGGCACACTGGGTACACCTGGTGTGCAGAACTGCTGCAGAGTCTTAGCTTGAAGGCTTGGAATGATTTCTTTTCAATAAGGAATCACAATAGGGGATACTTTTACTCCTTGCTTCCTGCAGCGTGATTTGAATTTGCTTGACTAAACTTTGCAATGTATTCTTGCTGTTCATCTGCCTGGTTCATGAATTGGATCTTTGAGGGAAACTGTTATTCACCCTCTGGCTCCTCTCATGGATGTGTTTCTGCTTCTTATTCCTTGGCTCCCTTGGGGACCTCTATTCTCTGCTTATGAAGCTTTTTCTCACTGGTTCCTCTCATTTCTATGATGTGGATCCTGTCCTTTATTACTGTTCTAAAAGCTAGTATTTTTCTGGCATAGTTAGTTCTTATCAGCCATCACTACATAGGGATGTATTGAGTACTTTAAGTAACACTTGCCTAAGAGGAGACTAGATACCATTGTATGCTATCACCCTCCTGCCTGAATGCCTTTCCTGAGGCATCCTGAGTGAATGAAATGGATGGTTAGACAGATGGATAGATACCAGTACAGACAGAGAGATAAAGAGATGAGCAAGTATATGATAATATTGTTCAGTGTTTTAATATGTTTGTTCTTGCAGAAACTAATGTGGAAATTTAATATATATTATAGCTCTGGATTCATGGGTTCATAGCACATGTCAAGAATAGGCTTGTAATGAAAACTGTCTTGCTTATTCCTCTCATCCTGTCCCTGTATTTTGTCATTTGATGCCCTGTATAATCTTAGGACTTCTTTGGTGCAAAGGTAATCATTAGATGTGACCCCACAACTATTAACTGAAAGAAACCAAAATAAAGACTTCACAGGATGGAAAGATCACCTAATACCATTAATTAGAAGAATCAGTATGAACCTTACTTTTGTACTTAAAATAATGTGTATATTCAGTGTAATTCTTGTCAAAATAAAGAAAACAATCATAAAATTTATGTGGAAGTACAAAAGATACCAAGGAAACACTAAGAACTAAGAATAATACTTTCTTCTCAACTACATGTAAAGTTTAACATGTTCTTGCTCAGGCCTCTGTCTTGAAATTCTTTGAAATATATTCTTATAAATGTGTTTTCTCTTGCTGAATCCAATATTCACTTTAACAGCTATTTCCAGTTGTTTTATTTGGACTTTCAGGGGCTTCTGTGACAGCTGACCATGCATTTACTCTTAAGACCCCCTTATTATTTCCGGATTTTCCTTTTGCTTCACTGGATTCCTCTCCCACTTTGCTTTTTATGGTTGTTTCTTTTCTTTTCAAACTACATGTCAGATAGAGGATCATGACCCCTTTCCCTTCCTTGACAGCTCTGCCTTCTCAGTGAATCTCATTCAAATTCACATCTCTGAAAAGTCCATATAAAGATGACTAATTGTTTATATTTGTAGTTGAGATTTCTCTCATAAGCTTCAGATTATGTTTCAGCAATGCATTTGACATCATCGCTGAGTCACCTCATCAATGGCATAAGTTAAGTGTAGACAAGAGAAAATTCATACAACATAAGTAAAAGGATGGGAATGAACAAATAGAGTGAGAGCATTTTGTCTTCTCAGCCCCAGTGAGCAGCATCTCCTCTCTGCCATGACTCCAGTGTTGAACCTTTCAAACAATTCCAAATTCCTCATTTCTCTTTACTCCCCACACAGCACCCACTACATTCCACTAAGAATTCTGTCCAATGCTTCTCCCTCATTGGCCACCACAGTCTAAGGCACTGTGATGATCTCTGTTAAGAACACAGAGCCAACAAGGTGACTCAGCAGGTAAAGCACTTAGTGGTCAAGCCTCTCAACCGGAGTTTAATCTTCAGTCTATGGAGGAAAGAAAGATGGACTTCATCAAGTTGTTGTTTTATTTTCATGTTCTTGCCTGACATGCATACAGCTGCATATACAGGACATATATCACACACAATAATAATGAAGATAATAATAGTTAAAAATGACCCAAATAGTGTTTTATGTTTCCAAGTAGTACCTACTTGCATCAACCACTTCATTTACTAACTCACATAATCTGCATTTATAGGGTGAAAATTTTATATCCTGACTCTATAAAATCTTTTAGAAAGCTTAGTCTTATGAAGTTACTGTAGCATGTTAAGTCACCAAAGAAGTCACTGATGGGGCAGCAGACACATACAAGAATAGAAAGAATGACAGACTGTGATAGATTAAAAGCTGTGATCTGGATACATCTGACACTTAAGAATATCTTAAAAATGAAATAAAAAAGGGGGCCATGGTCATGCAGAGAATGACAGTTATGAGTGAGGTCTATAACTTATGCTGTTACTGCTCAGACTGTACTTTTTTCCTACTAAGCACTGCATGCAATATTTTGAGTGTATCTTGAAATGGTCAGTTGGTCAGTGGGTAAAGGACATTTTATTCTTTTTTTTTTTTTTTTTTTTTTTTTGCTGTTTCAGCTGAGCACAGTGTATCCCAAAGACATGCTTTCTTCCTGCAATATAACACATGTACCAGTTGCCAAGCCTTCACATGGGCTCTTCTATGGGTTGTAATGCTATCTCTCTCTCTCCTCCTGCCTTCCTCCTCTGCTCAAGTCTCCTCGACTATGAAACCTCTTTTCAGCCCTTCAGGCATGGACCCAAATTGCTGTTTTCAATTTATTTATTATTTACTTTTTCATCAATCTTATTTTTTTCTTAAATTGGAATTACTGTTTATTTTTTTCAGTCTGGTGCATTGAAAGATGATGATTAGTCTTGATGGTGACAAACCAAATGTGAGGATTCCTATTAGTGACAATTTTGAAATTGGTTTCATATTGGCATTTCTTAGTTTTCTCATTAGGCAGATCAGAAGGGATGCAGAATAGAGAAGATAGGAAAGGCCACCTGGAGGAGAGGGCAAAGCTGGGACCACACTGGAGCATTACAGCTTCATGGTGATGGTGCCTGGGAGCTCTATAAAGCAGTCCATGAAGCTTTGTTCTCTGGATAACGTGAATTCTGTTTCCTCATATCTTCACTTTACCATGGCCTTAAGTGGGGCTTATCGCCCAGAAGTCTATTTCTTTGACATGACTGACATAACATTCTTGGTTCAGAATTCCACATCACTCTCTTCTTCAGTGCGAATGTGTACCACTTTCTCTCTTAGCACAGATGAGTGTTTTCTGAGGCTAGAGCATAGATACATATTGATAGCTCCAGAGCTCACAGTCACACACAGACATGATCAATACATGTTGTAGTGAGTTCAGTCAGCCCACTCTCCCAGCACCTTCTTTTTCTTCCCATGTCTTCCATTTCTTCTTGCTGATAGAAGAGAAAATTGATAGTAAGGGTATGGAGTGACCTGAAGACCTGCCATTTCTACCCCAGCATCTTTCTCCTCCATAAACCTGTCTTACTCAGGCAAGTGCGGGTCAGAGAGATCACATTATTTAGAATGGCAGTCTTTCTAAAGAAGTCTGCAGAGATCAACCGTTTCACCCTAATCCCTAAGTCTTCTTTTAATGGCTTTTGTTCACATTTTATTTGTGTTTTATGCAGCTACTTCAGATAATTTTTGGAAGCAGATGTGGTAAGAAGTAAACAATACAATATTTGAGGCTATCTAGCAGTCACATCAGAGTAAAATCATTTTGGACTTGTCAGTTCCTTTTCTAAACAAAGGCTCTATCAAATGTAATGTTCTATCATTTTAGTTACCATTAAACCACAAATGGTATGACTTAAAAGCAAATGAAAAGTCACAATAGATTTTTTAGTGAGTTTGCTCAGATGTACTTTGACAATAAATGATGCCTGCCCTTCAACAAGCAATTTTAAAGGAAGTGGCTTTCTTAGAATAATTTCAGCAGGAAAAATAATGCTCTAATTGTTGGCATTAATTTTTTTTTAAATAGAAAGCAGAAAGTAGAAATATTTTTATGACATCCTTTGTAACACCATCCGTCTCTAGGTTATGAATCATATCAAACATTCAAGATTGAAAGTGCTGTTGCAGGAAACATAAATCATCTATATTTAGTTTAATACAGATTATTCCCACCCCAACCATAAACACCATTTACGATATACATTTTTATACATAGCTCATTTTAATAGTCAGAATATCAGGCAATAAACACCAGCAGTTTTCTTTAATTACCATCCTATATTTTGAATGAGTTCTTATTAAGGAAAAGCTTTTTGTGTGCTGAAAGATCTATAAGTATTTGCTGAACTTAAGTGGTGGGAATAATAACAGTTTTAATTTTACTTCTCGGGGAAAAAAATAAAAAACAAATGTCCACAATCACTCTGACTAGTAATTGACCAGTTGGGTTTTGGGGGATATAGTTCTTCCTTTCAGTGTTCCCAAGTGTGTTTTGTGTTCTCTCTCTCTCTCTCTCTCTCTCTCTCTCTCTCTTTCTCTTTCTGTCCATCCATCCATCTATCATCTATCTATCTATCTATCGATCATCTATCTATTATCTATCTCTGTACCTATCTATCATCTATCTATCTATCATCTATCTTTCTATCCTTTAACATGAGTGAACACTAGTCAATAGTACATGCTGAGAGTTTTTGAATGAAGAAAGAATATAAATAAAAAGAAACATGACTGGCTCTAGGTATGGGGAAGAAGAAAGTATACTGGAGAGTATAGCCAGAGGCAGACACATCTGGGAGAGTTAGGAATGGACAAGTCTCTGAGACATGTGAGGGGGGTGGGGATGGGAGGGAGAGGGGAGAGAGGAGAATTACATGCAGCAGCCAGGAGATACAAAGATATAAAGAGAGTAGGTAACCAAAATGACCAGATTATATTGGGAAGAGCAACTCAGCCTCCTGGGCTGGAGAGTTAAGGGTTGGGGATTATTGGATATGCTAGCCAGGAGGACCCTGTATCAGGAAGAGACCAAGCTGCCAGTGTCTGCTTTGATATGTTAACTAGGCACCTCAGCCATTTGGAGATTTTTGGATGGTGGATCTTAAGCCTTTATTTATGGACCTACTTCATTTGTGTTGCAGATAAAGAGCCAGGGAAGTGTTCTGTTCCCATCTACTTAATGGCCCTTAGAACACTCTGGAGGCAAGAGCAATGACCAGGAGGAGCCCTGGACTGTGTGCAGCCTAGACTGGCTCCTGTCTCCCCTAGGAAAAAGGAGCAGAAAGGGAGGGCAGGGACACTCCAAGCCTGATTTATGCAAACGTGGAAGTCTTTTTTAGCGTCTCAAGGAGACTGTGGACAGAAAATCAGAGTGAGCTGAATTAATCTTTAAGAACTGCGGCAGGGGTCAGGAGCTCTTAATGCTGAAATGCAGAGTTACCGCACTGCAGTGTTCATGGTGCCTAGTGGCTGGGAGAAATCCCTGTCAACTGCCCTAAAGACAAGTGACTGAACTATATATTTGAAATTGTCAGGAGTATTGCCCTTGTGGACTGAAGATAAAGTTATCACTGTATTTTATTATTCTTTACCTCCAAGGCTTAGTGATGGAAAAAACATAATATTGTCTAAAGAAAATTTCTTCAGGGAAATCTGTAGCAACAGGAGTTGCATGGAGAGCGTCTGCCCCGGAAACAACCTCTCTGACCCATGTCTCCTGCTGATGGCCTTTTGATGATTGAAAAGCATCAGTTGATGAACTCCTAGGCTGGTTTCATTTCCTAGCTATTGTGACTAGGGCACCAGTGAACAAGTGTCTCTGTTGTAGGATGGATATTCCTTGAAGATGTGACCCACTGAGTCTCATGGTTGAAGAGAATAAACTTAGCTCAAGAAGTGCCATTTTGTATTCTAGTAGCCCTAGAGACAAAATAGAATTCAGTTTCACATTCCTGGCAGGGGCTTGCCCATTTTTAGGAGAGAATGACCTAAGCGCTAAGGACACCTGGATGATCCAACCCTCAGGCAGTAAAAACCTGCCAGCCACACCACCCAGGTGGGGTCCAGGAATGTTAAGCTGTGAAAAGTCCCTAAGTAGGAGTTCATTCTCAACACAGCTGTGCAGTTGACCCCAAGTAACCCTGCCTCGTGGTCTTTGCCTATAAAAAGTTTGAGCAACTTGGGGTGCTCAGCTCTTCCCTGCACTGTACTCATGGGGTGCGAGTATGATGCCATGCGGAGAATAAGCTCCCTGCCTAGGCTTGTATCATGCTGACAATAAACCTTGCTGTTGCCTTTCAGACATCTCTCTGTCTCTGGTGGTCTCTGTGGGTGACTGAGATTCAGGCATTACAATGGTGTTCTATTTTTAGTATTTGAAGACCTCACCAATCAACTGTAAATTGGCTACACTGGCTACACTGCAATCAACAGTGGGAAAAGGTACCCCTTTCTCCAACAATGATGGGGTGTGATCCCTATTGGCTAAGAATGTTGATCTCTTTAAAAAGCATTTACTGAGGGTTCCCTGCTTAGTACTGTAGCTCATGTCTTAATTGAAAAGTTGGGTTTCCTTCATTTTTAATGTTTTAATTTCTTGTATATTGCTTTTATTAATTTTCTGTTGAAAATAAAAGATTTTCACCTGTTATGTGGGAAGTATCTTCACAAGTTTGACTCTTCTTTGTTATACAGAAACTTTTTAATTTATAAGAATCTGTCTTTCCATTCTTGGTCTTATTGCCTGTACTATTTGAATCTTATTCAAAAAGTATTTACACACTTATCTTGAAAAGTTTATCAATTTATTTTTCTAATAAATATGAATTATTAGGTATTGTGTTAAGGTTTGTAATTTACATGGAGCTGAGTTCTGTTCAGAGAAAGAGAAAGAATCTAATCTCATTCTTTTTCAGGTTCATATCCAGCTTTTCTAACATCAATCTTTGAAATGCTAACCTTTTATTTTATTTAAAAGTTTATTTTTTTTTAATGTTACATACCAATCACAGTTTTCCCTAACTCCCCTTCTCCCACTCACTCCCCAGCTCTCCCCTCCCATTCCACTCTTCAAAGAGAAATTCTAGTACATGAAGTTGCTCAGGAAAGCCCCTCCCTCTGTATCAAGGCTGAGAAAGGTGTCCATGTATAGAGAACAGGCTCAAACAAACAGACAAACAAAAAACATCCCGAGTGAGGTAACTCAGACCCAAAAAGACAAACATGGTATGTACTCTCTCATAAGTAGATATTAGATGTGAAGAAAAGGATATCCAGGCTACAACCCACAAACCTAGAGAAGCTTGGTAACAAGTATGGATCACCCTGGGAAGGGAAATACATAAAATCTTCTGAGTGAATAGGGAGTGCAGGGAGAGCATGGGGGCAGGTAAAGGAAAAGAACAGGAGAAAATTGTATAGCAGAGTTGTGGGATGAACAGAGAGGGAGAACAACAAAATAGATATCTTGATAGAGGGAGCCATTGTGGGGTTAGGGAGAAACCTGATCCTATGGAAATTCCCAGGAATTCACAAGGATGGTCCCAGCTAAGATTCCAAGCAATAGTAAAGAGGGAACTCCTGTAAACAAATTGATAACCACCTTAATTGTGACCATAAAACCTTCATCCTGCAAGTGATAGAAGCAGATACAGAGATCCACAGTTAAGCACTGGGTGGAGAGTTCCCAGTCCAGTTGAAGAAAAAGGATTATATGAGCAAAGGGGTCAAGGTCATGAATGGGAAACCCACAGAGACTGCTGACCCAAGCTGTTGGGAGCTCACTGACTCTGGACTTATCACTGTGGGACCTGTATGAGGCCCTCTGAATGTAGATGACAGTTGTATGGCTTGGGCACTTTTTGGGGCTTCTGGCTGTAGGACCAGGGTTTATCCCTAGAGCATGAACTAGTATTTTGAAAATGCTAACTTTTCTCCAGGATGCATTTTTGCATCTTTGTCAAAAATCTTTAGCTTTTGTTCTATAGACTAACATCTGGGCCTTTCGTTCTAGTCCATTGGTCAGCATGTCTGTTTTTGTTTCGGTACCATGTACTTTTTATCATTAGTGCTCTGTAGTATAAATTGACAGCAGAAAATGTAGGTCTACTTTCTTTTCAGGATTGTTTGACTGTCCTTGCTCTCTTGTGCTTCTGCTCAGGTCTTGTAACTTCTTCTTCATTTCATGGTGTCTTTAGCAATGGGACTTTTCTACCTTTGGAAGACAACTACTGAAAATGGAAATAGCCTCTTATGTTTTGGGAGTCTCTTTGATAATTCAGACTACAACTCAAAAGTGGGTTTCTCATGCTTAATGTTGGAGTATAATTTATTTTCAAATGCTTTGTTCAGAGTACCTCCATTATCTTCTTTTATTTTCTTTCTCCTCCCACTAAACTTCTTCATTCCAATTACCCCTCTTATTTCATGTTCTCTCTCTCTCTCTCTCTCTCTCTCTCTCTCTCTCTCTTTCTCTCTCTGTGGTGGGGTGTGTGTGTGCTTCTATTGCATTTAATAAGGTTGTGTTTATATTGGCATTGGTAGAGGTTATATCTAAAAATACTAAAATAATTATTCAGAAAAATAAGTAGCTAGTGGTAATAAATGTATACAGTCCCCCTATTTTATCTATTTAATGTTTTTACTGAAACAATGTTGATATTCTGGCTCAATTACACTTCTTTAGAAGCTCATACTTCAAATTTAGGGAGTGCTATCTAGTTAAAATTCTTTTTATAGAATCTGTATAAAAGACTGATATAATTTAGAAATTGTTTAATTTTAAGAGCGTGTTTGTGCCATTATTTATAAGTAGGGTACTGTACAAGTGAAACTGAAAACTAAATTTGAGGTATCTGTATCAATCTTTAGTTCATACTATTGACCTGAGTAATAGGCATTTGCATAGAAAGTATGACAGGCCATAAAAGTCATGCTAGGAGTATAGAGTAGTTTGTTACTGAAAATGTCCACTAGTATAAATGAAAGTTTAATAAAAACATGTGAATTGGAAATGCTTCTTGTGATATTGTCAGTCTTGTCATTACTTCAGTCCTTGACATAATCTTTTTGTTAGCAGTGTTCTGTCATTTAAAGGCCCTTCTTTTTAACTTTCTTCAACTATTCTCTGGAGAAGATGGAACAATAGAGCTGTAGTGAGTGTAAAGGTCAGTCTGATAGGCCGAAAAATCAGACACTTAAGACATGACAAAATAACTAGAAATCTAATTGCAATAAAGACATTTAGCTTTAAAAACATATATTAGCTTGTTCTGTGGCATTTAAACAAGATTTTTTTAACAGAATGGCCTTTGGTAAATCCAGGATCTAATCTGGGTACTTTATAATGCATTATTCTTTGCTGCCTGTAGAGGTAAGGACTCCTTAGGTAATGTCAATTTCATTTGATTTTCAAACTTGCTATGAAGTTACAGAATTCATTCATAGAGAAAAATGAGACATGAAAAGATTAGGACACAAGCTGATAAGAGTGATTTTACCTAACTGCTTTGTGTCTACGTTTAACACAATAACCACTAAACCAAACCTTCTCCCTTGACATTGTTAGGTTAAACGGTTCTAACCACTTCCCTTAGCTCACCCTTTTAATATGTTTTCCAGATATGTGTTTGGCCCATCCAGGTCATAGAGAACTTGAGGAGAACCCATGGATATGTAGGGTGTCCACATGAGATGGCATAATTTGAGATCAATATTTATAACAAATATTTATGCAAACATTATACTTTTCTTGCTAAATTATGCTTGTTTTACTAGAACACTATCTTTTGAAGGGTTTTTCATTCTTTATTGTGGCAGATTATATCTTCCAAAATTGCTCGCAAACAGATTTTTCAGTTGCACCCACTTTTCTTTTTTTAAAATTATTTCTTTTTATTTATTTTCCCATACCTACTACTGCTCTTGCTCCCTCCCCTTCTCCCAGTCCTCCACCAGTCTCTCCCCACCACAAATCCTCATCCATTCCCCTAGAGAAGCCAAGGAATCCTAAGGTCATTCAATTTGGTCTGGCATTTTCAGTTGAGGTAGAACTGAAGCTGAGAAGGTGTTTCCCTGCAGAGTATGGGCTCCAAGAAGCCAGTTCATACACCAGGAATAAACTCTGGTCCAAGTGCAAGAGGCTCCATAAACTGCCTATGCCATTCAATTGTCATCTATATTCAGAAGATTTAGATCCATTTCATGAAGGTTTATCAGTTGTCATTTCAATCTGTTAGCTCCCAATAGCAAGGGACTTCCTGCTCTATGGGTGTCCTCATCATATTCCTGATCCCTTTACTCATGCAATCTCTCCTCCCTCTATTCAGCTGGACCAGTAGCTTAACCCGGTGTTTAGCTATGGATCTCTGCATCTGCCTCCATATCAGTTTTTGGATGAAAAAACTGATATAATGGCAATTGGGGTGGTTATTCCTTTATTAATAGGGCTAATTTAGGTGCCCTCTCTACTATTCCTTAGAGTCATAACTGGGCTCATCTTTTGGGTTCTTGGGTGTTTCCCTGGCATCAGGTTTCTCTGAAACCCCACAATGGCTCCCTCTATCAAGATATCCACTTCTTTTCTCTCCCTCTCTGGTGCTCCTCCCACTCAATCAATCCATTCTCTCATGTTATCTTCTCACCTTCCCTTCCCCCCATGACTCCACTTTATTTAGGAGATCATCCCTATTTTCCCTTCTCAGGGGGATATATAAATGTTTCTCCTGTTACCTAGCTGCTGGGGGGTTGTGGATTGTAGACTGGTTATCCTTTGCTTTATGTCTAAAATCCACTTATGAATGAGTACATATCATGTCTATCTTTCTGGGTTTGTGTTACCTCACTCAGGATGATACTCTCCAGATCCAACTATTTGCCTGCAAATTTCAGAATGTCATTTTTTTTTTCTTCTGAGTAGTACCTATTATGTACTATAATTTTTTAATCCACTATTCAGTTGAGAGGCATCTAGGTTGTTTCTAGGTTCTGTTTATTATGAATAATGCTGCTATAAACATAGGTGAACTAATGCCTTTGGGTAAGAATGTGCATCCTTTGGGTATATGCCCAGTACCACTGTATTGCTGGATCATTGGGTAGATTGATTCCTAGTTTTCTGAGGAACTTCCACATTGATTTCCAAAGTGGCAGTACTAGTTTATAGTCTCACAAACATTGGAGGAGCGTTCCCCTTGCTCCACATTCACTCCATCATAGGTTGTCATCTACATTTTTTATCTTAGCCATTTTGACAGGTGTAAGATTATCATTTGCATTTTTCTGATGGCTAAGAATATTGATTAAGTATCTTTCAGCCACTTGAAGTTCTTCTTTTGAGAAATGCCTCTGTATCCCATTTTAAAATTGAATTACTTGGCTTTTTGGCCTCTAGTTTTGTGAGTTCTCTATATATTTTAGAGATCAGTTTTCTTTCCAATATAAGATTGGTGAAGCTCTTTTCCCATTCTGTAGGCTGTTGTTTTGTTGTGTTGACTGTTTTATTTGCCTTACTGAAGCTTCTCAGTTTCAAGAGGTCCTATTTATTAATTGTTGCACTCAGTGTCCATGCTACTGGTGTTATATTTAAAAAGTGGCCTCCTGTGCCAATGAGTTCAAGGATATTTCACACTTTTTTTCCCTATCAGGTTCAGTGTAATTGTGTTTATGTTGAAGTCTTTGATCCACTTGGACTTTGTGCAAGGTGATATTTGCATTTTCTACATACCATCATCCAGCGAGCACCATTTGTTGAAGATGTTATCTTTTATTTTTCATCATTTATATTTGGCCTTTTTGTCAAAAATTAAGTATTCATAGATACGTGGATTAATATCAGGGTCTACAATTTGATTCAATTGATCCACAAGTCTGTTTTAATTCCAGTACCAAGCTGTTTTTATTACTGTAGTTCTATAGTAGAGGTTGAAGTCAGGGATGGTGATGCCTTCCAAAATTTTTTTTATTGAACAGGATTGTGTTAGCAATCTTTCTTTTTGTTTGTTTGTTAGTTATTCCATATGAAGTTAAGTATTGTTCTTTGGAGGTCTATGAAAAATTTTGTTAGGATTTTGATGGGTATTGCATTGATTCTGTAGATTGCTTTTGGTAAGATTGCCATATTTACTATGAAAACACTAATGTTTTAAATTATTTAGCAATTGAAATCAACCCAAATTCCCCAAATTTACATCTTTTTTAATTACACGTTGCATGTCTTTAAAACAGTACCAAGAACTTCCCAGGTCTCTGTGTGTATCTTTATTTATAAAATGATCAACACTATTTTTGAGGGTCTTAATTCTAGAATGTCTGCTTAAAATTTTGGGAGTCAATAAACATAATTAACATTTATATATCTTTATTTATGTGATATATAAATGACTTCAGCAGCATGTTAAAACTGAGCCAGAAAAAGAGGACACAACGGTGATTAAGGTTTCTAAAATTGGATTTATATTTCCAGACCTCTGTTGCTATGGCAATGACAAAGGTATTCTTGTAATTCATCAAAAATGTATTTCATTCATAGAGTACATTTCAGGACTGTGTGTGAAGATTTAAGGAGTTCAAGCATGTAAAAGCCTTAGCACAGTCCCCTCAGAAGAAATACATAATAAATGCTAATGCTCACAATACTAATGCTTCTTAATTCACCAAGGACCAAGTGAACACATCTGTATACTACATAGTAGTTTAAACAATGTCAAAATAGAAAACAAAATTATACAGCAATTCTCTGATGGAATTTGCTTCTTTGTTAGAGACCAGGTTGAAAACATGAAAAAGGAAGAAAGCAAACCAAGACAATAATGGGAAAGCAGGACATCACCAGGACATGGCAATGGCTTAGTATCCTAATAGTGACAAAGGCCTAACATTGCTGCAAACACTATGCCGAGCAGTGCAAAAGTTTGTGTAAATTCTGCAGCAGTCCTTTCTGCACATAGAAAAAGTGAGGAATAGGGCCCCGACCCGCGGGGCTTCAACACGGGAGACCACCTATGAGAGAGAATGAAGGGAAGGGAGACACAAAGGAAGGCAGCAGGTCAAACGGGATTCTGATCGAGCTGCGATTTATTGTGATTCTAAACATGCTTATATAGCAGAATATGGGGAGGGGGCAATCTTCAAACACCTGAGCAGGATATTGGCAGGGTAAAAAGGTGACTGGTCTTGCTTCAGGGGAGAGTTGCTAGGTAACCTAACCATAGAATATTCTTGCTATTCTATTCTTTAGAGCTACCTTTATGGGAGGACTGCTAGTAACCTAGCCACAGAATGTTCCTGTTATTCTATTCTTTAGAGTTACTTCTCTGTTACTGTGAAGCAAACCAGAACATCTCTTTTACTTTGGGAAAAACATCTATGCTACCTGGGAGGACATCTATTTTACTTGGGAGTATGTCTATTCTACTTGGGAGAACATCGTGCTGGCTCAGTGGTTGGTTTCTCAGTCAGTTCCCACAGGAGCCTTTAGCTAGAGGCCTAGAGGCTCAAGCCAGGGTCTTGGTCCCTGACAGAATAGGAAGTAATTTGCTGTACACAGAGAGTTTGGAGCATAGGCATGCTTGCATGTCTTGTAGCTTATATCCCATGATCTTACACATCTACTTTGCAAAGTGTTAAATGAGAACTGTTCTTACAAGGGCTCAAGGGCCCTTCGTAAACAGTGCAGTTTTTCAATGCCTTGTTCTCTCGTGCTATACCACATGTATAAACAGTTCCCATACTTTTGAATTCTGAGCCAGGTTTTCTGAACAATAGCAGCTATGCTTGTGTAAAGCTGAGATGCTCTGGAGCTGAGGTTATCTAAGTCCATTGAAGTAAATAATACTTGGTCTTTCTACATTCCACACTAATAAAGTTAAATCCATTTTAGAAGGTAATTGATGCTGTTCTCTAGCTACTAAAATTAATTTGAACCAGATGCCCAGATTTAATATTTTTGGTGTTTGCTACACTGGGCCATGTTCTCTGCATAGCCCTAATCTGCCTTGAAAAGTCTACCTGTAATTACCATATTGTTTTAACATTTCCTTCAGTATTTAAATTCTACTAACAAAATTTACCTTCTGATATCAATATACAAAACAAAGGTTAGAATCTAATGCTTAAAATGATGTTACATCATCATTGAATGCTTGGTTGCCTTCTGATCTGGGTTTCACTCTTGTTTGTATTTCTCGAACAAAAAAATGGGTTCATCTTTTTTCTTTCTTTCTTCTTCTTTATTTTTGAATAAAGTCTCATTCTTTATCCATGTATCCCCTTGTTCAAACTCCCTTTTCCCTCCTGCCCCTCCCAGTCACTCTCTCTTCTCCTCATCTCCTTATCTCCTCCATCAAGGGCAGAAGGTCCCAAGGTCCCAAGCTGCCTTAGTTCAGCAACTATTCCAGCCAAGTCTGATTTCCTCATCCTAATATCAAGACTGAGTTACATGTTTCTCTGGAGGGAATGGGCTCCAAAGTGCCAGTCCAAAGTGCCTTGGATGGATGGGCTCATCTTATAACAGCTGTCTGAAAAGTTTTTGTTTGTTTTGCTTTGTATAAGGCAAGGTGTCATTCTGTAGCCTAGGCTGTCCTAGAATTCATTATGTAATCTTAACTTCTTGTCTAAGTTTCTTCAGTTCTCATATTACTGGACTGAGCTACTGTATCTGGCTATTCATAAGAGTTTTGAAATGAGTTGAGTTGTAACTATGCCCAGGTTTTGTAATTTTAATTATTATTATTCTATGTATCTGTGCATGTTAAGCATGAGTGTGGAGGTCATAGGATACCATTTAAGGGCTGCTTCTTTTCTTTCTTTTGAGGCAGGATCTCTCCTGTTTATTTCACCATGCTGCATACTCCATGGGCTTCTGAGCAATTCCTGACTCTGCCTCTAGTCTCTGTTGGAATGTAGGGGTTATGGACACATGCTACCACATCTGACATCTTGGCAGGGGCTCCAGGAACCAAATTCAGGTCTTCAGGCTTTGCTGCACATTCTTGTATCTGCTGAGCCATTTTCCAGCCCTTGCTCTTGTTTCTTGAATATGCCCCAGTTTCCTGTTTTGTAGCTGTTCTATTTATCTTTCCTCTAATAAGCATACATTTTTCAGTTTTGATCGAGTGTGTCAAATCCGAATTCAAATTTTACTTGATCCATTTATTGTGGCCTATTTTTTAAAAGTTTCTTTCTAAAGAAATATATATAATATACTGAATATAGAAATATAGAAATATACTGAAAAGTATATATTCAGACAATTCTGAGGATTGAAACTAAAATTTACATGCAGGTCAGGCTTACAAGTTCATACTTGTTATCTCAGTGAAATAAATAAGCAAGCAATTTTATCACAGCCTCTGACAACATAACAAGTTAGCCACACCTGTGACTTCATTGGAAGGTTACCATACTGACAAGGATGTCTATGAACTGGGGAGTTGGTGCTCTGGATACAGGATTTGCCACTAGGTTCACAAGTTCAAACAAACAAACAAAGCTGCACATTACTTCTGCAATCCCAGTTCTCCTTCTGGAAGAGTAGAAAATGGAATTTCCCTGGAAGCTTGCAGGGAAGCTATATTGCTGCACATAGAGACATGCAAAAGATTGCCTCAAACATGGTAGAAGGCAAGGATTAATGCCTGAAGTGTCCTCTGATCTGCACACACCATGCACAAATACATACAAGAATAGTTTTCTTTCTCTTTTTCTTTTCAAGACAGGGTTTCTTTGTGTAATAGCTCTGGATATCTTGGAACTTTCCTTGTAGGCAAGACTGGCCTTGAATTCACAGAGATTTGCTGGGCTCTGCTTCCTAAGTGCTGAAATTATGGGTGTATGCCACCACCCCCCAGGTTAAGATTTTCCTTTTTAGTGACTAACTTTTTGTACCTAATTGCTACCTCATTTTGTGAACAATACATTTCACTTTCAATTCTACTTTGTTTGGAACTTGAAGGCTCTAATTGTTAAAATTCTGAATGCTTTGTGTATCATATTTCATTTACCTGCAAAGAACCATCAGTCCTTTGAGACTGGTACACTTATTTATACTGTTTGAATGAGAACACTGATACATGGTGAGGTTAAATAACTTTATGAGTATCTCATAGTTTCTACAAAATTATGGTGCAAAGACTTGAAAAATCCAATAAATGTGTGTTTAATCACATACAGCTGCCTCTGAGACTACTGCATGTTCACTGTATATTACTGATGCTGTTTTATTGGGCCCCAAATGCACAAAACTGTTACGCTTAGATTCCAATTCAACAATTACATTCCCTCATCTATTATTCCTACTTTTATTAAATTACTAGTAAACTAAATACATACATCATTAAAGTTTGCATTGATAATTAGTTGTGAGAAAAACTTTATCATGACATAAATATTTATCTTTCTTAGACTTGACATCCCAAATGATTATATCATATTAAAAATAAGAATACATTCATAGTCAATATAACCTATTCAATTGCATTAGAATAAATATTTTAAAAATGAAATTACTTCTTAATTCTTAATTATATATTACATAGGCTTTTGCTTCTTAGCTTCTGATCTCCATGTGGGCTTCTCTTGGGATCCTGGAGAAGTTTTGCCTATTTAGTCATAGAGAAGAAACACTTTAGAATTAGCTTGTTCAATGAGAGGCTGATTGGCAGAGTTGAGTTTCCCCTACCTATGATGGGGACCATCAGCAGTCTAATGTGCACTTCACATTCACCTGTGAGCTGGACAACAGGGCTCTGGAACACTGATGAGGCCATTGTATTGTTCACTCCTCATCTTCATTTATTTATTTATTGCACGACTCTCGTTATTGGAGTAGATACCTATCTCTGTTGTTGAATGCTGTTCTCTTTCTAGGCAACTGGACATACAGCAAGTAAAATGCAAACCCTGTGAAGTAACAGGCCGGAAACTGCTACAGTGCAGTAAATTATTATTTGGATTTGGTATACAGAACCACCAGCAAGGATGGTAAATTTTCAAAATGCATCCGGATCAACTCCAAAGTCCCGATAGCTCTCTACAGTCTGCAACTTTTAAAATTTTGGATGAAAAATGGATGACATGCAGTTTTGATTTTTGGAATATTTGAACAAATTGATGTAAATTCTTAAAGCAGGTTTCTTAATGCCTAAAGTTATAAACATGTTAGAGAATGTGGAGTTTAATGGTGTTTGGTTCTACCTCGCTCATTTTATCTTTATAAAGTAGGAGCACCTGTTCCTCTATCTCCTTCTGGTCCCTTTCTCTTTATATATTTATAAATCTCTCTACCATATACCTATATATCTTTACCTATTTTTATCTATGTCTTTATCATATCTATATTTATATCTGTATGTCTATCATCTATATCAATCAATCTATCTATCTATCATCTATCTATCTATCTATCAATCATCTATTGATCTGTCGATGTTGATGAGTGTATATTTTCTAGTGCTGGGAATTGAGTCTAGGGCCTCACCATGCTTACTATCACTGCCTAATGCCTAGACATTTTTGCTAACTCTTTCTTAAATGCTCTTTTGTTACTTGACCAAATGTAAGTTCAGCAACCAAAGCACATTATTAATTCACAACAAGATTCTTTATATGAGATAAGCCTTCATTCACAGATATTCCAAGTGTAATTCAATACAATTGATACCAGAAAAGTTTAATGTACAGATGTTTCTCAAAAACCAAAAACTAATTAGCCTTATTTAAAACTACAGCAAAAGCTTTCTGAAAGATTGTGATTTTTATAGAAAAATAACTGTATTTCTTAAGGTTCTTTAGGAAAAGAAAATAAGAAGGACATATATAAAAGGAATATAGGAGGAGCTATGTGGCTTACCTTTTCTTTTTTTTTTTTTTTTTTTAATCCCCGCCCCTTACCTTTTCTTAAATTGGTTAACAGTTATGGGAGCTAAGATGGCTCAATTTATTGTCTAATGGCTGGAGATTCATAAAGAAGTGAGGTAATTAAGCTTTGGTCCACAGATTTGAAAACCAGGAGGTTCAGTCTGAAATTGTTGAATATATATATAAGTTCACTCTGTCTTTCCTTTTCCTTTTTGATATAGTTAGATTTTCAATGTAGTTGATAATGTTCACTCACTTGGACAAAGGGATTTTTTTTTTTACTCAGCCAACCATTACAACGAATGATTACAACCTGCCAGGCTTTTCGTTGTGCCACAACTGACCTCCTAATGGATTATCCCTTGCCTGTATTCTGGCCATCTGCAATGACTAAAACAAAAGCAAACCTATTATTAAGACACTTATAGACACCCTCATATAATTATTGTAAATTTTTAGTTTTATGCTGAAACATAGTCCTCTCAGACATCAGTTGTGGATTTCATGATCCTTGGCTCTTATTTTGCCAGACATAAGTAGCACCAAGAGACTCCCTTCACGTTGTGAATCTCACGCTATTTGTATTTAGTACTCTTTCTAGCTAAAGCAGTTTTATGTGTCTTCAATCCTGGGTTAAGGAAAGTCCATATAGCTGGAAAAACGTATTTCAAATTATCTATTGAGTATGATCTTTATGGGGGAAAACTGCAGGCAAGGTATAACCTGCTAAGAAGTCAATGATAGCACAATGAGGAGCCAGGACTATGTTGGTACAATGACAATCCAGACAATGATGGAACAATAAAGACTAAAGGAAGCGATAAACAAAACTGTCAAGGGAGGTGATTGAATGATCAAGACCAAGGTAGGTGATACAACAACAAAGACCAAGGGAAGTGCTAGTAGGGTGAAGGTCAGAGATATCTAGGGGAGACAGCATCAAGCAGCTGTCTGGAAGTGAGCACACTAGGTACGTCTGCATTAAGTCACAGATGTTTGGTTCTAGAGTAGTCCCATATAGTCTAGTTACTACAGGCATTAACGGCAGGTTGTAAGGGTAGAAGAAAAGCAAGGATGGGTTTTATTTGAATCAGGGGCATTGAAAGCATGTCATGGAATATGCAGAAGAACACCGTGTGATTCAACACTAATAGCGGGACTGGCAGTGAGAGTTTTTCTTGAATATCTTCTGAGTGATTCCTTGCTTTATAATCAGACGTGTGTCAATTATTAGACCATGACAAAGTAGAAAATGTGTAGCAACTGTCAAACGATTTGTTCATTCATATCTACTTTTGTTTTATGATAAAAATCAGATTATTTTAACTGAAAGCTTATGAATATATTTAAAGAGCTTAGACAAAGACTTTTGGAATTGTTAAACATAGTAATATCAAGTTACCTATCATTCATCTGTCTGTCTCTGTAAAGCCTTGACCTAAAAGTGTGGGCTTTACTTACTCTACTGAGACACCAGACCTATTCAGCTTTGAAAGTCACATCAGTTTGTAGACATCAATTGCTCTTGTTTGTTCAACACTGTAGTAGGTAAACAACAATAACAGACACTTGCTATCTCAAAGGGTGAATAATGCATTTCAATGGATAGGATGCACACATAAAACTCCCAGTAGCACTATGAACTGTGCCCCTCTCCCCCTGGAGTTAAGTGAGTGAGCACTTTAGACTTAGAGAAGCAAAAGACCTTCTTGCTGAACATGCACTGAAAGAGGGCTGTTGTGTTTATGACATTTTCTGGGGAGAATCAAATCATACGTCTAACCCACTCCAGATAGGAAGCCCATAACAGATTACAACAAGGATACCACCAATGACCAATTTGGTGAACCAATGAGTTTTATTGGAGTCATGATCTGAAGCAATTGTCTTTTGAAGATTCTGAAATTTCAATGTTGGATCATCATAATCTATTGCTATCGACTGCTGCTTATGTCCCCATACTGTGTACTTAGATCACTGAATCAATTTTTCTTCCAGGTTTACAGTAGTAAATAACTGTAAAGCACTGGGGGACAGATCAGTTAAAAGATAGACCATGTCTTCAAAACAAACAAACACAAACAACTCCCTTCATGAACCTGTCCCTGTCTTCAGCCTGTTGCTAAGAGTACACAGGAACTCGGTGGGGAGACCTTGAGTGTTGTGTCCAGTTAAAAGTGAAAATGACAGAAGTGAATGGAAGCCCTGAGCTTACATACAAGAAGAGAAAAAGGGAAATGTAAGTTTAGAGATGGAATAGTCACAATCAGGCCAGGTAGGCACATGAATGCTGGGGAAGGAGAAAGAAGCTGCATGCCTTCTCTTCTCCTCTTCCTCTCTTTCCTATTTCTCTTTCTTTCTCTTTTTTAAATTTCTCTTTTTTCTCCCCTTTCTCCTCTCTTCCTCTCCTGCTCTCTGTCTCCCTTCCTTCCTCTTCCTCCCTCCCTCCTTCTCTCTCTCTCTCTCTTTCTTTCTCTCTTTTTCTCTTTCCCCACTCTCAAATACACAGATACACACAATTAGCACAGTCAGGTTACTAGTGTTACAAATGAACAGTTATACTATGCAAGCAACTATCTAGGTAACCAGTTAATAAATGTCACTGAGAAAAAACCCTAATATTTAGATGCAAAGGCATGAACTGCACTTGTTTACAGAGCTCAGCAGTCTGGATCTGATTGTTTGAATAACTGACTTTCTAAAACCTTATGAGCAGGCAGGAATTATCTAGGAAAAGCAGACAAACAAGGCGAGGAGAAAAGAAAAATGGAGGAAAACAAAGATAAACTAGCATGCTCAGTACGACAGAAATCATGGGTGTGTCATGAGCTAAGGCTGTAGGGTGGGGCTAGCTTGCCTGCTTTGAATGTGGACTCAGTTGAGAGGAGGTGGAGTCACAAAAGGAGTCAGGACTAAGAACAAGAGCTAAGGACAATGAGGACAAAGGATGCTCACTACATTGGACTTCTCTGTAATCACTTTCTACACTGCTAATATCATCCAAATTACCACAAATTTACATAGATCCCACATCATTCTCAATTGACATCTCAAAACCTCTGTGAGTCTCCTTATACACAGTTGTCCATGTTTTAAAAATCCTCTGCCTTCCTTAGCCCTGAACTGCTGCTGTTTCACCATAGTTTCCTCTCTCATCTCCTCCTTTGTCCTCCCACTTCCTCCCCTTCATTCCTGCTTCAGTCACAAAGAGGAAATAAACAACACCCACTTCCACACACTGCACTAATGTGTGCATGCACACAGACACACTGTTCCCCTCCCAGTGTACCAACACACACACATACACACACACCCACACTGCACTATTTCACACACTGTGAACACCTCCACACACTGCACTAACACACAGGCATAGATATACACTACAGGAGCACAGTCATATACACACAGTATCAATATACACAATGTACTGTTTCACACACTCTGAACACAGCTCACATTGCACCAACATATACACACATACCCACTACACACACATACACACACATATATGTATATGTATATATATATATATATATATACACATTGCACCAGTGTGCACACATACCCACACATGCACACATGATGCACCAACACACATGCAGATACATACACTGCACTAGAAGAAACTACAACAACACACATACACATTGTACCACACACACATTTTACCAACACACATGCGTTGTAAGACTGCACACACTGCATTCCCCACTGCCTCCCAAAGTACCAACACACACACACACACACACACAAACTCAAACACACATGCACACAAATGAACCAACATAGAGCCGATAATACATTTCTCCAACACACCTATACTGCATCAACACACACACAATATGCCCCATACACTGCAGCAGCATACATACATTATACTGTACCAACATATATACTGCCCTCCCCAACACACTGTACTCCTCAAACTATCAATATACACATACTGCAATAACATATACATTATCTTCTCACTGCACCAACACACACACAAAGACACTGTATCAACACCCCAACACACACATCCACATACTGAAGCAATCACAGCCATTTTCTGATCCATCCATCTCTGCTCATTTCCTTTAGGTACATCACAGTCTATTTCTTTTACTGCTTCCATTCCCTTGGCTCCAAATGCACCATTCTTTGGCTTAAGGCACCTGTAAAGATGTCTTATAAAAAAATTAATGACTTAATACTGTTTTAAAAACATGTAACTGGGAGTCCTCAGTCCTCAGTGTGGAATGAACACTGCACGGGGGAGAGTACAAAGATGACCAGGAGGTATCAGCAGCTGGAGAAAGGCATCTCTCTGTTAAGTCAGCTGATGGCCTCCCAGGCACAATACCACCTTTGCCCCTGTTTTCTCTTCCTGATACCTGGTTATTCATCTTTTGCTTCTGTGCCTGCAGTGCTTGTGCATTTTCTGCCTCAGCAGCTTGACCAGGTTGACCTTAGAAAGAGAGGTGACATTTCTGGAAGAACACAAGCCAGTTACAAGACTGACTTGGTAGAGGAGTTAAAGTGTGAGCCCCCAGAGGCCCAACATTCTGTTCCTTTATGAAGCTGAGCCGGTGGAATGTGTCCTGAGAAGTGCAGTCATTATGAATGAGCACATTAGGTTTTCTTCTCCTCTGACTGTGTAGGGTTTCAATTTCTGGCACTCATTTTATAGCTATATAATGTGCTTTGCCAGGTTTGGCATCCTAATAGAAACAAAGCAGAGGTTTCATGTATGGGGCACTTGTCAGGGCAGATTTGACATATATGTAGGTATCTTTGGCTGTTTGTATTGCTAAGAATACTTTCCATCTAAAGATTACCATTATGTTTTTGCAGTGGGGTGGTCAATAGTATGAAGGATAGTTACACATAGTGTCACTTTGGTATGTCATGTTTGGTATATGTCACTTTGGTATTTGTCATGTGCTGTACAGTTGGAACTTTACATATGTGTCACCATAGTTTGAAACCTAACTCAGAGGACTGAGACACCATTCATACCTGTCTCATCTACTTCTGCTTGAAATTCACTCAGCTCTGAGTTCTGTGAGAGTTCATAGTGGAACCCCAGCCAAGTCACCCACTGGGTCTCCTTCATGAGTTTATTGTCCTATTTCAAAGTTTTGGACTAATTAGGTAGGCATTTTAGCATATAAAATCTTTACCTCTTCAGTTGTCAAAAGAGGTGTCATAAAAATTAAAGAACATATAGAACACAAGAAAAAGTAAGATTTTAAACTGTCTCTGAATCTTATTTAGTTTAGAAAGCATTAGAAGAAAATATCACGTGCATAATGATGATCTAATTTGGAATTCTAATGTCTGACTCATCCAATTAAATAAGTGAATAAAATATGACAATAAGGATTTCTATTCTGAAAAGGACATCTTTAATGAGTTTCTTTTCTTTCTAAATTATGTATACATAGGTCTGTGTCTCTGTATATGTGCACACTGTGCCTGAAGAGTCAAAAGACATGGATCCCCTGGACTTGGACTTACAGGTAGTTGTGAGCTGTTAAACTAGATGCTGGGAACATCAATTTGGTTCCATGTAAGAGGAATATAAATTCTTGACACTGATTTATCTTTACAACTCTGGTGGGTTTCCTTTAAAAAAAATGTTACTGCCACAAAAATATTTCTCTTTGCTGTCATCTTATAAATATGTTTGTTGGTTGGACAAGTTTATAAAACTCTGCAACCAAGCTGTTCTGTTGTTTTCCTTAATGGTCACCATAGTTACAGTAAGAAGTGTTGATCCAGATGAAAGAAGGATTGATGGAAAGCCTTGCCTCATCTCTAATCAAGGGGGCCGGGTTAGCATCCACTTTGTCAGCAGCTTTGGAGAGGGTCTTGTCTGGTCTAACTTTCATTTTTTTTCAGATGCTTTGGACAAAGCCAGTGATGTTGGTATGTTTAATTACACATGGATTTCAACAATCTTTTCCATTTGCCTTCTCATAGTATCATAGTATGTATTATAAAATATCTCTCATCACCATTATGTTTTTGCATCACCAAAGAGCAAAGCCAAAATACCTCTAGTAATACAGCATGGTTTCAAGAGTGATAAAGAGAATAGAAACTTAGGTTTGTATTTTGAATTTTCTAAAGCACAAAATGTCTTTTTACATAACTGTGGTCAGAGTATTCCTTTCTCATTTCCTCTTTTCCTGGCAATGTGTTCTGTATGGCTCCTTGTTCCTGCAATATTTCACCATGATTACTGTCTGTGCATTTGTAACGAGATTTTACCAACAAAGTCAAATGTGTCCCGCATTTGCTTCAGGGGAATTTCATCAATCTCTTATTCCAAAACCAAACCTTGGTGTTTGTGTCATATCAGTACTGTTCATTCAATTCCTTCATATTAAACATTACTTTCTAAGATGATATTTTGAGTGACACATATCTCCAAATCTGGGTGTAGATTAGTGGAAGGCAGGCCACAGGATAAAGTGGTAATGATCACCTCCTGAGTGAATGCTGTTTGCCAGGGCCTGAAATAAGGTTTAAAGTAACTAATGCTCAGAACATTTCCAAGACGTTTGTTAATGGAGTTTAAAAAGAAACTACATATCTCTGCATATGAGACACCCTCTCACTTACTTTAGTTATATATGCTGATATTTTATCTACCATTTCACATTTTGAGGAATGGTATTTATTTTAGTTAGGGTTTCTATGGCTGTGAAGACACATCATGACCAGGTCAACTCCTATAAAGAAAAAAACATGTAATTTGGGTGGCTTACATTTTCAGAGTTTCAGTTCATTTTCACCATGGTGTTGACTACATCTTGATCATAAGGCATCAGGAAGTGGATTGTCTCACTGGGCATGGCTTGAACATGTATGAGACCTCAAAATCTTGCATCCACAATAACCAACTTTCTCTAAGAAGACCACACCTACTCCAACAAGGCCACACTTCCCAGTGGTACCACTCCTTTTGGGAGGACATTTTCTTTCAAAGTACCACAGAATTTTGCTTGTTGTGGTGACAAAATATTTAGCAAGATCATTTAAAATAATGAAGAATTTATGTTGTAGCTGACAGCTTGATGAGGTGCAGTCTGTTACATCAGGAAAAGCAGGGAGATAAGTGTGTGAGGTATCTGTTCACATTTCATTTTCAATCAAGCATAGAGGAGAAAGAGGAGAGGGGAGGAGAGAGAAAGAGAGAGAGAGAGCGGGAAGGAGGGAGGGGGAGAGAGAGGGAGAGAGGGAGAGAGAGAGAGAGGGAGAGAGAGAGAGAGGGAGAGAGAGAGAGAGAGAGAGAGAGAGAGAGAGAGAGAGAGAGAGAGAGAGAGAGAGAGAGGTGAGAGAATGAATATGAATATATACTGATTTTCTCCCCTAATCTTTTTTGTTCAGTCTGGACTCCAGTCTTTCGGATGATGTTACTCACACTTAATGGTCTTCCGTAGTCAGCTAAAATTTTCTAGAAACTTCCTTAAAGACATACTCAGAGGTATCTCCTAGGTGATTCAGTAAAGTTGACAATTAAAATTAATCATCGTGTCAGGTGTGATGGTATATACCTTTAATCCCAGCACTCAGAAGACAGAGACAGAAGATCTCTGAATTTGAGACCAGTCTTTTCTACATTGCTAATTCTAGGCCAGCCATAGCTACATAGAAATACCTTGTTGGATATCAGTTAAATAAATAGTTCAATCTGCTGCTTTTCTGAAAGAGAGATGTGATGTAAAATTATTTTTTATATTCTATGATTCATACATAATTCAGGAAGTACAAACACACATAATTAAAAACACACGTACCTATTTGCTGTAGCTCATGTGAGATACTTACCAACTTGTCAAGAACAAAGACAATGTTTCATAACTATTCAAAGTAGGCTAAGATCAATGGTAAAAAAGAGAGGTATTAAAAAATAGAATTTAGCAGAAAGTGGTATTTCAACTGCCCTTGAAATAAGGTTAAGAATTAAGCACACAGAAGTCTGATTTAATTACATTGAATATTTTAGTTCAATATCTCTATAATTCACATCTTCATCATTCTACAACGAAGAACTCTTCTTCCCCCATTAATTTATGTTAGGATTGTAAGATGATATTCTTGAGGGAAAATGCTAATCCAGGTTTTTCAACTCTTAGTTTATTGATTCTTCTTTTACTAAAAATAACATTCATGGCTATAGCTAATCAGCCTGAAATAAAAGCACAAGAAGACTTTAGGCATTTGAATAAAAGTAATGTAACAGGGTGCTTCTTGTAAAACAGAGAGTAAATTTCTTTAGTTTTTAAGCAAGGTCATTGCATATAACTTAAATTTTACTAAGTTGTATTTTATCATGAAATGGCAGATGCATCTGGAATACTGTCACTAAGTAGGAAGACTTGAAAAATTTCCAAGCTTATAAATAGATATCTAAGTGATATAGATAAACACTTTCCATCCTTATGAGCACAATACTAAAATAATAGTGTATGGATAGAGTGGGCAGGTGGCTGAAAGAATAAGGCTTGGAATCAAAGATTTGCTGAGGATGGGTGTTGTTAGCTATTGTGTAGATAATACTACAGAACCAATGTTCATAGAAAAGAATGTGAGAACCTATTGTTTATTAAGTCAGTGTGCATTACTTTTCAAAGGACTATCCTAGAAATCAGCAAGCTACAGAAACCTTGAAATACCAAGAAACAGTGTCTCTTCCAGGGTGTCCTTGGAGTCAAGCAGAGCATGCCAGAGCTAGAACCATGATTCCAGGATTCAATGATAGGTATTAAGATGGTATGAGTACAGCAGATGATTGGGCAGAGCAAGGTTGGGAAATGACTTAACAGTAAAGGGAAGGCAAGACACTCTGAGCACAGAGCTACAGAATGGTTTTCATGCCTATCTCTCTCTCTCTCTCTCTCTCTCTCTCTCTCTCTCTCTCTCTCTCATCTTAGCTTAGTGGCTCCTGAATTGAATAGCATAGTATAGACAGCTTATATTTTTTCTAGATAATCCTATCAGATTACTTGGTCAGTTTATGACCAATCTCTAGTGGAATTGTGTTCTGTTCTATTATTAAATAATTGTCCTACCTACTGGTTTAATAAAAATGCTAATTGGACAAAGGCAGACAGAAAGTGTGGGTGGGGTTATCAGACTAAGTAAACTCTGTGAACAGGAAGAACAGAGCAGAGAAGCTGCAGAGATGCTAGAAAGACACCATGGAGACATCACAATGAGAAGCCAGCAGATGCAGAGGACAACTATGCTGCTCTGAGTACCAAGAATTATGGTTTAGTTTAATAGCAAGAGCTAGCAAGTAATATGCCAGGGCCCCAGGTCAATAGTGTAAAATTAATATAAGCATCTGTGTTTTTCTGTAGGACAATGGGTCAGAACTTCAGGGCTAGGCTAAAAAATACTGGCCAGAAACATACTACTATAGCAATTTGCTCTCATCTTCTTTCTGTGTGAATATCTGTTGATTATTTTGGTTTTATTTGTTTTGCATCCATCTTGCCCCAAGCAACATAATCATACTTAGTCTCTCTGGAGCTGTGGCTTGAACTTAACTGAACTGAGAGTCAGAACTCTGCTTTCAACTACCTCTTGATATCAGGAAATCACATGAGAAGATGGGAGCTGACAAAACTTAGTGCAACTAGAAATCTACTACATCAGAATCTTCTCTGCCAGGATGAGATGGCCCATGAAAAACAATAAACTCAGAAAGATTTATTCATGATTTAAATTTTATAAGCTGAGAAAGTGCATTACTGCGCTTAATCTCAATAGTATATACATGTAATATATATAATATGTGTATATATACATATAAACACAATAAATATGTGCCTATGTACATATACACGTGTATGTGTGTGGGTTTGTATTACTAGGGTTCAAACTTAAGTCTTAGGGTTTATGTTACTAGTGTTCAAACTCCTGCTGGGTTAGTACTGTATCACATAGCTACATACTTAGTCTTAAGTTCATTTTTCTTTGTTTTTTTTTTTTAATGAAAAAGTATTTTTTTCTTACCTCCATAACGTTCCATGAATGTCTTCTCTGGCTTTTGAAACTTCATGGTTTTTAAAATTTAACTGTTGTGACACATATGTTTTATATTCCCAAACATGTAATATAAACACCTGACGTTACTTTTAGGTGGGTCTTCAGGGTTGAACTTGGTATTGGATAATTTGTGTGCCCCTCCTTCGGGAAGCTTCTGCTCTCAGCATTCCTTGGTTGCCTGTAATTTTTTATGTAGGGTTGAGTCTCATGGACTTTTCCCCTTCTGTGTTAGCATGTCTGTCTTTATCTCTCTGTAAGGTCATGTTTAAGTGGCCATGTTGGTGAGACTTTGTAGGTGTACAGTCTGAGGGCAGTTTAACCTGTGCTGTGATGATAACAGAGAAAGAGTTAAAATACAGAGCATCTGGGACAGCGTTCTGACCATGGGATATTGTAATATCTGTTTATGAAGAAGCTAAGATTAAATGGTTGGTGTAAAAGAGTGCCATGTAGGGGGATTTTACTCTGTGTTAATGTGTAGTAGCAGAAATTTGGGTTGAAAAAAAAAAGAGAGACTCAGAGCCAAATATAGGGGGAAGGCTGAAATATCAAAGAGAGGAAGCACCACAGTCAATTCTCACCAAACTGTCTTGCAGCTTCCTCAGCCTCACTCCTGGTTTCTTCTGCCTTTTGCTTGCTTCTGTTTCTGCCTGGCTTCTACCAGCCCTTATATACTCTATCCATCCAGGTTAGGATTAAAGGCATGTAGCTTTGAACTCACAGAAACAGAAGAAGTTCTGTCTCTGGAGCTATGGGATTAAGGGTATTGGTTCCACTCCCAGCTTTCCCTGTGCTGGGAAGAAAGGTGTGTGTGAATGACTCTCAGCTGTTTATCCTTGTATTCAAAGATCAAGGATTTCCTGAGTGTCTACCTAGGATTTGACTGTGTACTTTTTCTGATATCCCAAGATTTATTAAATATCTAACATATATCCACATTAATGAGGAGGTAATAATGTATAATGAAATTGTGAAGGATAGTATGTGTAAGTACGCGTATGTGAACATATGTGCACATGAAGTATAGTGCAATCTATTTCAGCCACATCTCTATAAACGCCATTCTCAGTGCTGTTTGTAGGCTTTTTAACTAACTTATTTTCTAAAGCTGTCAGTTAAAAATAATACTTTCATAACTGAAACACATGCATTTCTAATTTAAATTTGTAAAAATTGATTATCTTGTTGGAAGCTGCTCTACAATTGTCATTTTGATAGAAATAAAAGCTAAAATAACAACTAAAAAAGAAATGTTATTTTTAAGTAAATCAAGTAATTGTTTTTCAACTATATGCTGAGAACTCAGGGAACTTCACTGAAATGTTTCTTCATAGATCAGTGAAGGACAAATTCTTTTTTATGTGTCTGAGTGAGTAGCTGATATACATGTATGTGTGTTTCTGTGCATGAGTAGGTGTGGGACATGTGCACTCACATATGCACTTTTGTGTAGAAAATAGAAGTCAACACTGGGTGATTTTTCCCTGTCACTCTCCTCCTTATCCTCTGAGAAAGAGTCTCTTGCTGAAACCACAGCTTTTAAATTTATCAATTCTGCCTGGCCAGTACCCAACTCTGAGATTACAGGTGCATGTGAAAGCACCTGCATTGTAAGTAGGGATTGAGAATTCAAACTCAAAACTCATTAATTGTTCAGCTCTCAGTCAATCAAGTAAGGACCTTTTCTTTCAAGATGACATTGTCACATAAGGAAAGCAAGCCCTAACTGCCATCATCAACATATACTCATACTCATACCATAAGGCATTGAATGAGCAAATTGCAGTTTCTGGCAACATGCAAGACAAATTAAGAATGAAAACCCACAGAACTACATTATTAAATCATCCTTTTGTGTGGAAGAAAAAATCAAGGACATGCAAAAGAATCAAGGTCATATTGTTCTACATTCTAAATCATGAATGACAATTGAAACACACATTAACACATTCATGTACATATCACTCAGCTAATAGAACATATAAAAATTTGAAAAGAAAAATACCTAAGCCAATGAGATATAAACTGAATCAATCATAAGGATAAACAAGATCATATAAATTAATGATCAGCATCAATTCCCTTTTCTAGCTATAGGATTTCACTGAATTAATCATTTTTGCAATTAGAATTCTTCACAGTTATTCAGTGAACAAAAGTAACATATGCAAACACTAACAAGGCAGGAAAAGAGATTTGCTCAGTGCATGGCCAAGAAGAGTTTCAAAAATCAACAATCAGAACAAATTATTTGTTCCAGATCCTGAAGAAAAAGCTATGAATAGTGAATATGGCATTTTTTGAAAGTTGAAAGGAGATAGTCTACAAATGATAAAGGTGACCCCTAAATCCATTATTTGTCTTGTAATGATGACCTAGGAAGTTCCTTATTTTATAGGATTGACAATCATATGAAATGCAGCCAAGGACTTAAGCAGCATGTCCTCTTAACCAAGGCATTACTTAAATTGTATTTAAAAAGGAGGTGGTGCAACAAAGCAAACCCAATTGTATAGACTATAAAAACTATAGTAAAATTCTGTGATTTGTAACTTAGCTTCAGGCTTTCAGAAATGCTAGATATCAACATCTAACCAAGGAAACAACACCCAGCTAAGAAATTAGTAAACCAATGAAAATTGAGAAGTTGAGCTAAGGAGTAGTGGGTGGAGAAAGTCAAGAACCTGTGAGATAACAGCCAGCCCAGATTTGTTCTACAGAAAGGAGAAAGCTCCATTCTCTCTACTGAGAGGAGAAATTACCTACTTCCCCTTTCTCCCCTTCTTTTTTTTTTTTTTTTTTTTTTTTTTTGAGACAGTCTTTTCATGTAATCACAGCTAGTCTTATAAACACTATGTAACTCACGTTTATCTCAAAACTCATGATCTTTATACACCAGCCTCCTAAAGGGTGGGATTATGAACAATGTACCACCAAACATGGTTCACCTGGTAGATTCTAATATCTCACAGGGCTGAATTAAAAAAAAATTAAAATATATTTTTATTGTGGTAGATCATTTTATATAATGTACTCTGATCACATTTACCCAGCCCCACTTCTTTCCTATCTTTTTCCTAGTCCACTCCCACCACAAAAATGTTCCCTCTGCCTAGTAAAAATTGTTTGTATGATGCTGTGCTAGAAATTTGTATCAGTGAAAATTATACACAAATAATATTCTGATATATATAACATGCTAATATATTCTATATAGTAAATTGGTCAAATATTTTTTATATTTTTTATTTTTTTAAAAAAAGTCTTAAATCATTCTATTTTGGTAAGAATCTATGAAGAAATGAAAACAATAAACAATACCATTTTTTTTTATAACTTGTATAAAGATTGTTAGGATAAAGAAAAACAAAGCTAAACAAAACCAAGCTATGCAGTGCAATCTTTATCTAGATATGAGGAGGAATTTAGAGTGACTCAAATAATGTGCATTAAAAAACTGTGTGGTAGAAATTGGAATGAATCTTTTCTTTCAGGTACTGTACAACATAAAAGTGGCCTCTTTTATTTATTTATTTATTTGTTTATTTATTTATTTATTTTTGCTTTTGATATAAACAATACAATTTATTTCCTTCTCTTTCTTTTAAAAATGAACTCTGAGAATTTAATATGATTTATTTTGATCATATTTACCCTTTCCAAGTGCTCCAAGATATGCCTCCACTTCCTCACCAACTCAACATTGTGTTCTTAAAAACAAAACAAAACAAAAAACCCAAAACCAACAAACAAATCAAACCAATTTCCAATTTATTGACATCCACTGGAATATATTGGCATCCAATGGACCATGTTTGACCTTTCAAGGACTATATTCTTAAGAAAAAACTGTTTCTCTTCCAGTATCTATTAGTTGACAACAAATCTTCAGCTAACGTAAGACTTTATAACCCCCTACCCCCACTCTTGGGCTGCTGGGATTTTTGTCTGGCTTGCACAAATTTGTGCATGCCATCACAACTACTATGTGTTTATGTGTGTGACTGCCTTGTTTTGTGTCTTGAAAACATGATTTCTTCCATCTTTCTTCTCTAGAGCCCTTAGTTTTCTCAGCCTTTATTTCTCAATGATTCCTGAGCCTTGGGAAAATGGGGTATAGCATAGATATCTCATTTTAAACAAAATTCTGAATATTTTTATTCTCAGTATTGAACATTGAACAAGTTGTGGGTCTCTGTGTTAATCATCACATACTGAAGAAAGAACCATCTCTGATGAAGTTTGAGTTGCACAAATATATATTATTTGCAAGTCGGTTTACCACTGTGGCCACTTAGCAGAATAATAGTAAGAGGTTCTTCCATATATAGAACCTTTGACTATGACATTTAGCTACAGATTCTTAGACATATATATGATATCAGAAGTGGGTTTCATCTTGAGGAGCAGGGCTTACATGCAATCAGAAAGTGGTTGATTATTGGAAAAAGATGTTCGGCTGGCTTTAAATTTACATGTCATGCTGCATTGTGATTTTTGAGTATCAAAATAGAGTCAATGGTCATTGTTTAGAACTTTACACATACTAAATAATATGTCCTTTTTTTCAGAATATTACATAGAAAAGTAGCTCCTAGAGGCAAGCTTTAAGAAAGTAATATTTTAGGGTTTCTTTTAGTTGGTTCATTTTGCATTGCTGGTGCAAATTAAAGGAGAAATGGCCACTGTCTGCTGGAATGGTGAGTATAGCCTCTGGAATCCAAATTGTTTCTTCACCAAAGAAATCCTGCTTCTGTCACAGTATTTCCACAGAACACATCTATTTTATTTTTTTAAGATTTGTTTTTATTTTTAATTGATGTGTATGCTGTGTATGTGTGTGTGTGTTGGGGGCGGGTATGCACATGCACATACTGGAAAGTATGAAAGTGCCTATGGAGGTTTATAAATTATAGCATAGTTATTCTGTATCTTATAGTCACTATCTACTTATAAATGCATACATACTATATTTGTCTTTGTGGGTCTTGGTTGACTCACTCAGAATGATCTTTTCCAGTTCCAACTGTTTGCCTGCAAATTTCATAATGTCATTGCTTTTAACAGCTGAGTGATACTCCATTTTGTAAAGTTATGCATTTTCTTTATCCATTCTTTAGCTGATGGATATCTAGCTTGTTTATATTTTCTGGCTATTACAAATAAAAATGTTATGAACATATTTGATTTAATGTCCTTGTAGTATGATGGAACATTCTTAGGGTATATGCCTAGAAGTGGCATAGCTGGGTTTTGATAGAGATTAATTCCCAGTTTTTTGAGAAACTGTCATATTGATTTCCAATATGCACTCCCAACAACAATGAAGGAGTATATTGCCCTTGCTACATATGAGAGAGCACTTGTGTTTTTTGATCTTAGCTATTCCAACAGGTGTAGATGAAATCTCAGACTCATTTTGGTTTGTATTTTCCGGATGACTAAGGAGAAACTTTTGCATTAAACATTTCTTTAAGTAATTCTTGTCTTGTTGTGGGGCATTCTATCTGGATACCATTTGGGGGAGAGGCGAGAATATGAGAAGTCTATTGCATAGACTTTGGTAGTCTTGTGAGAAGTAGACACAAGCTTATTCATTTTTAACAAAGGACAGATTCACAGACTAGTTTATTGTGGATATGGAGCAAACCTATATCCCCCTCCTGATTTCCCACTGGCAGCTAGAGACTTCTCTAGCTGTGTTCTCTCTCTCTCTCTCTCTCTCTCTCTCTCTCTCTCTCTCTCTCTCATTGACCTCTATCATCTCATTGATCATACATCACCAATTATCAGGAGTAGTAGCAGACTCCAAGGTGACTCAGCAGGAAGTGTGAATGCCTAAGTACATTACATGGGCAACCATGGTTCCATTAGGCTAGCTGGATGCATTTCCCCTACATTGGCCATTTGAAATTTCTCTGCTGAGAATTCTGCTTAGATCTGTACCCTATTTTTAAATTGCATTATTTAGTATGTTGATGTCAATTTTTTTTTTTATATTTTGGAAATCAGTCCTCTGTCAGGGATTGTTAAAATCTTTTTCCATTTTGCATGCTGTTGCTTTGTTCTTTTGAAGATTTTTTTTTTGTGTTAAAGAAGCTTTTCAGTTTCATGAGGTTCCATTTATTGATTGTTTATCTTAGTGCCTGCATGATTAGTGTTCTGTTAAGAAAGTTGTCTACTGTGCAAATGCATTCGAGGCTATTCTCCACTTTCTTTCTACCAGGTTTTGTGTATCCAATTTTATGTTGGAGTCTTTCATCCACATAGATGTAAATTTCATGCAGAATGATAGATATGGACCTATTTGCATTTGTCCACATGCTGACATCTGGTTAGATCAACACCATTTATTTTAGATTACTTCTTTTTGTTTCATTGTATATTTCTGGCTTCATTATCAAAAACTAGGTGTTCATAAGTATGTGAATCTATGTCTGGGTCTTTGATTTAGTTCCATTGATCAATCTGCCTGTTTTTATGCCAATATCATGTGGTTTTTCAATAGTACAGTTCTGCAGCACTGAGGGGTATACTATAAGGACATAAATCAGGGATGGTGCTACCTCCAGAACTTCTTTTATTATACAAGACTGTTTTAAACTAGCCTGAGTTTTTTGCTTGATTGTTTGTTTTTCCATATGAAGTTGTTTTTCAAGTTCTGTTACAAATTGTGTAGAATTTTGATCAACAAAAGAACCTCAGGAGACATCACAATCCCTGACTTCAAGTTATACTATAGGGCTACAGTAATAAAAACAGCCTTGTACTGGCATAAAAAAGATTTGTGGATCAATGGAATCAAATTGAATACCCAGACATTAACCCACACACCTACAATACCTGATTTTCGACAAAGAGGTAAAAAATATTCAATAGAAAAAGAATAGTATCTTCAACAAATTGTGTTGGCATACCTGGATGGCAGTATGTAGAAATATGCAAATCGATCCAAGCCTCTCACCCTGCACAAAAGTCAAATCAAAGTGGATCAAAGACTTCAACATAAAACCATCTGCATTGAATTTGATAGAAAAGAAAGTGGGCAAGACCCTCCAACACACTGAAACAGGTGACAACTTCCTAATTATAACACCAGTGGCACAGACACTAAGAGCAACAACTAATAAGAGGGATTTCCTGAAACTGAGAATTTTCTGTAAGGCAAAGGACATATTCATTAAAACAAAACAACAGCCTACAGAATGGGTAAAGATTTTCACCAACCCTACAAGTCACAGAGGACTGTTCTCTAAAATATATAGAGAACTCAAGAAACTAGAGCTCAAAACCCCTGAATAACCCAATCAAAAAATGGGGTTCAGAACTAAAAAAGAAATTCTCAGTAGAAGAATTACAAATGTCTGGAAGACACTTTAAAAAATGTTCAACTTCTTTACCCATCAGAGAAATACAAATCAAAACAACATTGAGATACCACCTTACACATGTCAGAATGTCTAAGATCAAAAACACAGGTGATAGCCTATGCTGGAGAAGATGCTGAGCAAGGGGAACACTCCTCCATTGTTGGTGGGAGTGTAAACTTGTTCAGGCACTCTGGAATGTAGTATGGCACTTTCTCAGAAAACTGGGAATCACTCTCCCCAAGGATTCAGCAATACTACTACTGGACATATACCCTAAAGACATACATTCACACCCCAAAAGCATTAGCTCAACTATATTCACAGCAGCATTACTTGTAATAGCAAGAACCTGGAAACAACCTAGATGCCCCTCAACTGAGGAATGGATTAACAAATTGTGGTATATCTACACAATGAAGTACTACTCAGCAATAAGAAAAAATGATACCCTAAAATTTGCCAGCAAATGGATGGAGCTGGAGAATATCCTCCTGAGTGAGGTCTCACAAACCCAGAAAGATACACAGGGGATGTACTCACTCATTAGTGTATTTTAAGCAAATCATTCTGGTTTTCATTGAAAGAAGATGGGTGAATAAAGTGATTTAAAACACACACATACACAAAACAACACTTCTGGTTTGTCTGTAGAAGGATTGCTTAGCAGAAATTTGTGGTGGCCTTAGTGCATCCGTGGACATTAGCAGTGACCTACTATGCTTTCTTTATCTTTTGCTTAGTCTAACCTGGCTTGAGAATCTTTAGATTTTATTTTTATGTTTCATGTATTTTAGAGGAAAGAGAAGTTTTATTACTGTAAAATAAAAAAGAGTTGTGTTAGTATTTTAATGGGCATTGTGTTGAATCTGTAGATTGCTTTTGGTAAAATAACCATTTTTACTATCTTAATCCTACCATTTCATTAGAAAGGGAGATTTTTCTATTTTTTGATATCGTCAGATTTTTTTCTCAAAGACTTGAAGTTCTTACTTTATAGGTCTTTCACTTGATTGGTCATAGTTACACCTAGATATATTATATTACTTATGGCTATTATGAAAAGTATTGTTTCTCTAATTTCTTTCTCAACTCATTTGTCATTTGTACAGGAGGGCTACTGATTTTTTAGTTTATTTTTTGTCTGGACATTTTGCCTTACAAGTTTTTCCACTGTAATATTTGCCTGGTAGAATTTTGGAGGTTGTTTATGTGTATTATCATATCAACTGCAGATAAAAATACTTTTTCTCCTTCCTTTCCAGTTTGTATTCCCTTCATCTCCATTGGTTGACTCATTATCTAGATGAAACTTCAAGTACTATATTGAATAGAAATAGAGAGATTGGGGGGCAGCCTTGTCTAATTTCTAATTTTAATGTAATTTCTTTAAGTTCTCTTTATTTAATTTGATGTTGACTATTGGTTTGTTGCATATTGTGTTTGTTATATTTATGTGTGTTCCTTGTATCCATCCCTGATCTCTTTAATACTTTTATCATGAAGGAGTGATGAATTTTGTCAATATTCTACTCTCACCAATGAATAGGCCATCTAGTCAACAACTAAACAGAGAAATAATGGAACAGACGTTATAACTCAAAGGAACCTAACATATCTACAGAACATTCTTTCAGAACACAAAAGAATACTTTTCACCATGCCATTAAACATTCTTCAAAATTGATCATATATTACATCACAAGGTACAACATCTCAATATATACAAGAAAATTGAAATAACCTTCTGTATCTTATCAATCCATCATGGCTTAGAGATGGCTTTCTTTTATTTTTTATTTTTTTTATAGAATAATGTCTCACTTTTTTATTCATGTATTCTCTGGTTCAATCTCCCTCTGGTTTTCAACAATAGAAACAGAAGAAATCCTGCACGCCCATGGAAATTGAACTACTACTCACTTCTGAATAACACCAGGTCAAGAAGAAATAAAGAAAGAAATAAGACTTCCTAAAATTAAATAAAAATGAATGCACTGCATATCCAAACTTATGGGATACAAAGGAATTGGTGTTGAGAAGAAAGTTCATATCACTAAATGGCTTTATATATATATAAAAAAAAGTCTGGAGAGAGCAACCTAACAGCACAACTGAAAGCTCTAGAACAAAAAGAAGCAAATACTCAAGAGGGTAGATAACAGCTAAAAAAATAAAAGCAGTCTTTAAAAGTTTCCCACCTAAAAAAAGCCCAGTGGCAGTTGGTTTTAGTGAAGATTTTACATACTTTCGAAGAAGAGCTAATACCAATGCTCCTCAAATATTTCACAAAACAGAAACAAAGGCAACATTGCCAAATTTATTTTATGAGGCCACAGTCACCCTGGTACCCAAACCATACAAACACTCAACAAAGAAAGAGAACTACAGACTGATTTCTGTTATGAAGATTGATTTAAAAAATACTCAGTAAAATACTCACAAACCAAATCCAAAAACACATCAAAAAGATCTCCCACCATGGTCAAGTGAACCTTATTCCAGTGATTCAGGGATGATGTAACATATGAAAAATTGTTAGTATAATCTAGTACAAGAACAAACTGAAAGAAAAAAATCTCATTAAATGCTGAAAAACATTTGACAAAATCTTACATTAAAATTTTAATAGTCAAACAGCAAGATGGGAACCCAAGCAGTTTGTCTAAAATACACTTCCTCTGCAACCCTGTCCTCCCATACCCTACACATACACACACACACACACACACACACACACACACACACACACACACAGAGTCATTTTGTACTACTCATTTAATTACTATAATCAGCAAGTGAGATTAAAACATTTTTTTACCAGTTATTAAGTACTCAGCCGAATACTTTGTTTACCATTAAACTCAATGTCTTACAATGCAGAAATCTACAGCTATGTGTGATGATTGATCCCCAGGATTGAGTCCTGAATTTCACATGTTAGATAATCACTTTACCACTGAGCTACACACCACAGTCCTATTTTCTTTCTCTTGTGGTTTTTAGCTATTGGGGTAATATATCTCAAGGTACATTTATATAGGAAGAACGGCCTGGATTATAACTTTTAGTAGAATTGAAGACTTACAATTTTATATTGTTAATCAATGATTTGAACACCACACAGACAAAAATCATATAACAGTCTCATTGTGTGGATGTACACACCTACATCTGATAGACTGAATGCTAGCTTACCAATAAAGAAAATTGTATTTTAAGGGATCAAGACACTAAGGTCAGCTACCCTCATGAATTTTTCAATACCCAAGGCATGGTAAAAGTGATTGATCTGGACATTTACAAGGTGGCTCTGGACATTTTTTATTTAACTAGATATTTTTTCCTTATAGCTTGGTACTAGGAAAGTTATTATTTTCAGACTGAGGTTCTATTCCCATGGGGTAAAAGGCCTAACACATTGTCTCTATTCTGTTGACCCTGGGAAGGCATACCCCAATATAGATGTGTTATTATGAGATGACTAATCTCTATGGGTTTGGAAAAAACAAAGGATACTTCTGTGGCAAATGAAAAAAAATGAAAGCTGTATTTTAAGGTAATGATTATGTAAAAGTTCCTTCTAAAATGGATGATCTTAACTTGAGAAGAGAAAATAAAACTTGTTTTTCTTTATGAAACTCATTTACTTCTTCCAATGGGGCCCTTTGTAGACTATATAGTTTTTCTAATTAAGCATCAGAAATCAATTATTCACTGCTATGATAGGGGACAACCTGCTGCACAGAACAGTTTTTGTCAGTGGGGGAAAAGAGGCAAGTGGCTTACTGAAGTGTTCCAGGTAAGATTTTACTCTATGTCATCATGTTACCCTTCTCTGATGTATCATCACCTGAGCTGGAGATGCTTGATCCAGTGAATTGAATGTTCTGTATACAGGGAATAAGGTTCCACCTACCTTCTTATTTTAGCAACAGATGAGACCAGCAATGACACTCTCCCTTAAGTCCATAGAGAAACCTATGCATAAAACTATTTCTAATAAAATAAGCAAGTCAGTGACTTCACTGACAAACAGATGCCGTGTGGCTGTTTGTGAAACTATATGTCACAGCAATGACAGGGATAATTTCTAAAAGCTCCCCATATACACTAACATTTTTGGAAGACTTGAGCTGGTCATATACGGTTTTAGTTTTAAATTATTATCTAATTGCTAAATTTATCTACCTCGAAGATTCAGGTAATACATTGTACTTTTATATCCCTAGAGTTATAATTTGTTTTCAGACTGAATCCTATGAATCATTGAAAATCATTTTAATTAAAACAGTATAAAGATAGAGGTGCTCAGTAAACATGGCTGTAGGGTCTTCAATGAAGGATGCAAAATCCTAAAGGACTGCATCCAGCCAAGTAGGCTCTTCTATTTATTATATGCTCTATTCTGTAAGTACTCGTTTGATTAAGAATTTCAGTGAATCTGACTTGAATGGCCATATCTGAATGAAGAATTCAGAATTTCAGTATGAGTCAGCATTTTATATGATTAATTGAATGTCACTTAGCAGACAGTGGGGGACAGAATAACAACGTCTAGTAATCACTGTGCTAATTCAAACTCAAAATCCATTTGTGAGCATGTCCTACAGGCTCCAGGATCAGCAGGTAGGGAAATCAGCAGCAGCCCATTAGCCCTCAAACATCATCTGCTTCCTAATTACACCATAATTAGATCAGGGATAATTACTTTTATTTCTATTATTATTGCTCAGAATACCTTAGAATCTTAGACTCATAATGTTATGAGGGAATTTAAAACTCATGAATTTTAACATTCTTAGTCAGAGAAGATAAAAGTGACCAAAGTACTTAGTGAACTGTCCAATATAAGATTACATGAATAGCTATTATCACAATTTAATTATATTGCTAAATAATTAATACCTTAGTCAGGTACCTGGATTTTAGAATGTTACTGTGTAATTGTACTTTGACCTGTGGATAAAGAACTACCACTTCTCTGTTTTTCGAACACATTTCATTCTTGCCACAAGCACGGTCAATTTTCTCAAATTGTTACATGTGCACTTTAGTATATATTTTTTAATACTCCATTCCACACATATGAGGATTACCTCATGGCACTGTTTTTATTTCATTCCATATTTCTTGTAACTTCTACACATGTGACTTTACCATGTTTGGAATTCAAGAAAAATACGTCCACAAAGTAGTAAGTAATCTCCTTCTAAATAGTAACTATCCAATTTTTTTTCTATCCAGAACTATATCATGCTCTGCTTTGTAGTCATTCTTTTTTTGCTTTTATTTATTTATTTTTGAGACAGCATTCTTGTTCTGCCCCAGCTAGCGTTACACTTGTCATCTCCCCAAAGAAAACCTTGAGCTTCTGACCATCTTGCCACTTCTTCTGAAATGCTATTATTACTATCAGTGGCACCATGTTCTGTTATCCTTGCTTTTCAAAATGCAACCATCTGACTGGCATATTTTCATAATCCTTTATACTAACATTCAGCACAAACACACACACACACACACACACACACACACACACACATGCACGCATGCACACAAACGAATTACATTTTGCAAGCCTGCAGAAATAACAGTTTTGGGTTAAAGTCCAAGTTCTGAGTCGTCTCCTTTATTCTGTAGGAAATATGTTCCTCACATTACACAGCTAGATTGTCTTCTCTAAGTAGTTCATTTTCATTACTAGGTCAAAGGTCAAATAGCTACACACCAATAGAGCAGACTTCCCAGTATGTCAATCACCTAGGGTTTCTTCTTCCATGCTTATAAGAGAGAGAGGCTTTGTGGAAATCCAGTCTGATTCCCACAAGACTATACCAGGAAAGACAGGGACTATAATGATGTCAACTTTCATCATGATAAACCATTGAAGAAAAGGCAGCCTAGAGCTTGAGGATGGCAGTAAAATGATTCCAGTTTAGAAAAGGAAGCGGCATCAGAATTAGGTCATGAGGTAGAACACTCACCCTGTGCTGAAGGCCTCTGAGACTGACTCCCTGGAAACTGTGTTGTTCCATGAGGTAGGAAGATGCAGACAGGAAGTTGCAGTTCCTTCGAGGGACACTATGAATTCCTAGGAGTAAATCACATTTTACAGAGTTAGGCCCAAGACTTTATGGAAGGCTTTATTTGAAAAATAGCCCACAATTTGCCATTTGCCTTCTCAGTCATGTTTGCCCATAACGTTGAAAAGTACAATTAAAAAAAAAAAATGTGTCAGTCTCTTAGGGTAGACTTAGTAGGCACAAGCAAGTAACCTGAAATATGAAAGAAGAAGAAAACTAACTCTCATTGCTATTTTTATTTTTACTGAACAGAATTACAGTCATTTAGACTTTTCCTATTACCCATACCTTCATTTTTCTTATTGAAAATATTGATAACATTGATTTTTTAAAAAAAGAATAGTTGGCTATATTGTTCCAAGGAAGTCAGAATCAAGAATATGTTTTATTTAACTAAACTATAAGAAAAAAATATGAGAGAATTAAAAGCTTAGCAGTTTAACACATTTTCTGTTTTTTTTACATAAATTCATCTTAATATTTTCTCTGTGTGTTTGTGTGTGCCTGTGTGTTTTCATGTATCTCTCTCTCTGTCTCTCTCTCTGTGTGTGTGTGGGGGGGGAGGTACATATGGAAGAAAGAATTTGATGATGAGTTTCTTTCTCAATGGCTTTTCTCATTATATTTGGAGATAATATCTCTCATGGAAACTGGAGACCACTGATTGGCTGGTCTGGCTGACCAGTGAGCTTTCCGGCTCCTGCTAGCTCTGTTTCTCTAGCACTGGGATTATAAGTACAAGCTGCTACAGCTGCTTTTGATGTTTAGTGTGGTGGGTCTGAACTCTGGTCCTTGGGTTTTCACCAAAGTCTCTCTAGAACTTAAGCCACCTCCTCAGCATCTTGCATTTTTTATCAATTGGTAAAGTATTTTTTTCTTTGTGACAAAGTATTATGTGGAAGAGAAGTTGTTAATATTTTCATGGAATTTGTCATCAGTAAGAACTTTCTTACTGCTGTTAAAATTGTGCCTGGGCTAGAGTTAGGAATATCTATCTCAGAAGTCCTTGCTTGAGTACATCTGTATTGGGCTAGTTCTATCAGATATATTTGGTTGGTATCTGTCCTACCATTACTTTTAAATCTCATTGGTTTTACTCAAGAATTCATTTTAATGTTTCTAGCCAAATATAAGTTGCAAAGCTTAGGTTTTGAGTATTGAAAATATATTAAATTTTGCTTTTTATTGGCTATAGTCCTCAATTTATTAGTCTGGCAGCTAAGTTAATAGTCTCTCTAGGATGATGAGCAAGTACAGTATGCCTTGTTGTTATCAGAGATTTAAAAGCCAAATCCTGGGCTTCAGTAAATCAAATGTAGGCTTCTTATTCCCAATGTGTGAATTTAAGAGATAAGTAATGATGAAAAGCAGAGAGAGATGCATTCAGTGTTACCACAATGAGAAAAATATCACATAAAGGGGTTTAGTAACCCCAAGTCTGAATTTTAGCTACTAATACAAGGTTCAAATATAGGAAAGACATTTGCATAATGAAGCAGTCTTATGAAGGTTTGGCCTTACCCATCTGCCTATGGCCATGGGATTATACAGCGGGTAACAATTACTGTTTAATAAATCAACTAACTAGAGTATAATTTGTGGGGAACCATACCTGTTAGAGCCCTGGAGTCACTGACTTAGTGACCAGTTATTTTCTGTCTGTAATTTTCTCCAGGCTGACACTACTATGCCTCCCTAATAAGAGCAGCTGTGGGGTTCTTTCTATAGTCCATTGGTAGTGTGTTTTACATCTTTGGGCACACTTGTAGTTATAGATAGTCAAGGAAGTTTATTTCTGTTTAAACTATATAATTATTATATATAGAAATAATATCAAAATATTCTCCTTTACTGACACAGGAAAGTAACTGTATTTTCAATCTGAAAGATAACTAATTGTAGACCTTAGAACAAATTCAACAGATGACACTGCTCCTCCAGAAATTATACAAAATCTAAATCCTACGTGCTGTTTATTGCTAAATCAAGGCCAGGCTATTTTGAGACCTAACCCCCTTGCAATAGTTGACTTTCTGCACATACCCTGACCACTCAAGATTCAACCTGCTACTGCTATTGTTAAGTCCTGAATTTCAATGTCATTCTTTGTATGGGAACAAGTTACATGCAAGGCCAAGCTTTACACTGGCCTGTCTTTGTGACCTTACTAGCCTGGGAAAAACTGTTTGACTCCATGTGTTATAAGAATGGGTTGGGCCCTGAAAATGTAACATATAATTGTCCAAAGTTTGGCTAAGGAAGCAGGGAGCATTGGCAATGTACAGGGGAAGAGAGAAGGTGGAATGAGTATTATGAATGAGAGTATGTAAGAAGCAGTAGCAACGTAGGAACGGATATTAAGGTGCAATAATAGTCATGGCCAACTGATGAAGAAACATGATTATTTATTAAGGGATTCAAAAGGAAGCACTTACTGATAAAGAGGGATTAAGCAGTCATGCAGTCCCTGGAAAAGGCTGGACTGGTTTCACAAAGCTTCACTCAGTGAGTCAGGTTATCCATCCAAGGGCACGAGAGAGAGAGAGAGAAAGAGAGAGAGAGAGAGAGAGAGAGAGAGAGAGAGAGAGAGAGAGAGAGAGAGAGTGTTATTTGTATATGTGCCCCAATCTTAAACTTGTCCTCTGGCCATGCCTTAAATACTAATGTCCAGAGGCCATAAGTAATTCCATAGCTATGCTGGCCAAGAGGGCACACCTCTTGGTCAAAGTGATAGTACCTTCTCTCCACTGCATCTCCTTTTTCATCTAAATAAAAATGTTCTAAACCTAAATATAAAACTATATACAGTAGAAACAATTATCAGGAATTATCAAGGAGAGAAAAAAGGGTAATAACAGAAACAAAGTGAAACTCCAACCAACAAGAACAGCATCAAGTAGGAAACCTGTAAATGTTCAGAATATTGATAAGTAGCAAAATACAGAGATTATTCCAAAGCTGTTTTATCTTGAATAATCTGAATCTAGTACCTAAATGCTCTGAGCTAAAGTATGAGATGGTTTTTAACTGTAATTACCTAGTCTTCAACCCCATCAAAGGACTGAGAATAAAAATATTATACATGAGTAAGCAGGAAGTACAAGCAAGCAATTTTCAAAATTTGGCAAGGGAAGACAGCAACAGCTGGCTACCTGGACATTCACCCAAAACTTTTCTGCAACATTGGGTCATCCAATTTTTTTGTCTATAGACCTAGAAAATCTGACAGACATTTTCAGGAGCAGGGTATATTTCTGAAGATATGCAGAATGTGAGTATGTGTTCTAAGTGAGAGATGAAGAAGAAGCCTAAAGAGAGGGTGAGAGAATAAATGGATAACAGACAGAGTGAGTAAAGATTAAGTGAATGATGTAGAAGAAGCAGATCCATGTGAGTGTGTGTGAAAGAGAGATAAAGCTGTGAGAAAGAGTTGCTGCTACATATAGGAACTATACAAAGAGCTGTAAGAGAATGTGTAAGAACCGCGTAATATGTTATATGGTGAGAGAGCTATGTAAATGAGATTAACAGCTATGGCTGTGTGGAGATTTATAACTGTGTGGAAGCAAGAACGATGCAACTGTATGCAAGGAGTTGTAGAAAAAACGCATGTAAAAGAAAGATGTGTAGACACGTAAAAATAGATGTAACTGTGTCAAGAGATGTATGACCATATGTATGTAAAAAAAAGATACGTAGATATATTTATAGAATGCAGAAGTGAGGAGATATGTAGCTGAATGGAGACAGATAGGGTCAGAGACTATTTTTAAGTTGAAGTAAAAGAGAAAGTTACCATTAGAAGCATGTTTCCTTATTTTACCAGTCAGTTAGATAGAGATTTATTCTTAATTACTTTATGATTTTTATTTCTTCACTACTCCGAGGCATTGCTTTTATTACTTTGGAGATGATCATAGAAGCTATTCTCCCATGGTCCACATTATTATCTATCATTGTTTTACCTCTGGTTCTGCCTATTTTTTTTAGATGTGCTTTAATTGTTAACCTGTTCATTACTGAAGGTTCAACTCTATTCTTGTGATAATTGTTCTTGTGATGGGGTACTCTGTCCCTCAAGGCTATGCTCATCCTGTAATGTAAGGTAACACAAGGTGAAAGGGCACTTACAATAGCTATTCTTGATGCCTTAGGCAAAAATGAAGGAACTGACAGCAGGCTTTCATTCTGCTTTTAGTTACTATGTGGGACCACTTGAGGAGCCTAGGCTTTTTAGGAAAAGCAGCTTCTTTTTTTATTTTTTATTTTATTCATTTTCTTTTATTATTATTATTATTATGAACAAAGAAGTCACAATTTCTATTCTTGTATATCCTTATTCAAGGTCCTTTCCCCCTCCCAACACATCAGGTCATTCTCTTTTCTCCACAACCCCCCCCCCCAGGTAGAGGAAAAGCAGCTTCTAATTCTGCTTAACTACCATAAGCAAAATGGGGGTGTTGGGATAGTGATGGAGAAGAGATCAGCTGATAAAATTGTTTAGCAATTAATCCAGGTTTATATCTTATAATGTCTGGGACATGGCAAGAACTTTTGGCCACAGTTAGATATATTAAACAGGCTCCCTTAAAAGGAATGAGGGCTGCTATGAATTTATAGCTTTGAGGAATGGAACTAAACAGCAGGAACAAAGTAGGGCTAACAGCCCTTGCTGAAAAGGTGTGGTCATTTACAAGAAATAGAGACTAATAGGTTATTAGAAATAACACAACCATAGTCTGTAGTAAGAAGTTTCTGGCCTGGCCTTTCCAGCTTAGCCCCAAGGTTCAGACCTATTATCATCCTTGCTGCCACTTAGCTTCAAATAATCACATAAAGGTTTATATTAATTTTATGGTGATTGGCCTATGGCCCAGGCATATAACTTGCTATATGTTAACCTTAACTCTTAACCTAACCAATGATTCTTACCTTGTTTACCCAGGCAGCTTGATACCTTTTCTACGAGCAGCATTTTAACTTCTTTCCTCTGCCTCTGCTGGCATCATCTCTGCTCTGCTCTTCATGTTCCCAGAGTTTTCTTAGTCTGGTAGTACTGCACAAACTTCTTGTCTGCCTTGTGGTCAATCAGCTTTTTATTATACCAATAGGAAGAACAAATATTTACAATGTAACAAAACATAATCCCACTACATTCTCCTTTTTAAAACAAGAAACCCAAATCTAATTTCCTTTGTATAATTTTTTTCACTATTATCTATAACAACTTGTAACTAACACTGTAAACAAAGACAAACATACATAATCCATTTTGGGGAATGCGGGTGTAGTTCTCTAAGCTTTTTGCTGCTGAATGTGGGTGCTGGTAATACAATGGAGACCCAAAGAAAATTTATGATTATGGACAAGTCTTAAGTGCAATAGTCAGTAAGGCTAGATTATCTCAGCCATTCTCCTTGAAATTGTTTCGTATGGAGTGCTCAGAGAAAACTGCAACAGAGGTGCTCTGAAATGCTGTATCATCTGGGCCATCTGTTTTCATTGGAGACTTTTCAAGGGGTCTTCCTTGATCAAATTTTATTTTCTTAACCAGGAATAAAAACACAGATTCTCAATGGAAAAACAATCAAACAAATAAAACCATCTTCTCCAAAAATAGCATATCTTTTTATTTTAATTTTAAATTCAACTCATTTGCAATATATATAGGTTGGATTAATCCAGCAGTAATTATAATCAAATGGATTTTAGCAGCTTTTACTACTTCATGTTCAATCAAAAAACATACAATATCCAGACACTCTTTGTATTTTCCATCTTTATGTGACTTCTTATTATTATTCTATTTCTTTTTAAAGGATTTTCCCTATACTTTTTCCTTTTCTCTCTCTCTCTCAATCCTACATGTATATTTAAAAACACACTCTAAACCATTTATTGGTTTTTTTTATCTGTCTCTACTGTATATCTTTTTCTGACCACACCTTGCTCTGCCAAGCTCTGAAGGCTTGGTTGGCTAGGGTGGCTGACTCCACTCAACTCCTTCTATTTCTTTGCTTATGACCACACTAAAATGTGACTAGTATTAGAAGCTTGGTGGGCTGGAGAGATGGCTCAGCGGTTAAGAGCACTGACTGTTCTTCAGGGGACTTGAGTTCAATTCCCAGCATCCACATGGCAGCTGACAACTGTCTGTAATTCCAGGATCTGACACCCTTACATGGTTATACATGCAGGCAAAACACCAATTCACACAAAATAATAAAAATAATATATACATATGGCTTGGTTAGGGTGGCTGACTCCTCTCAGCTCCTTCTATTTCTTTATTTATGACCATACTTTCAATCTGCTAAAATGTGACTAGTATTAAAAGCTTGGTTAGGGTGGCTGGCTGACATCATCCAGCTCCTAGTCTAGTTTAATAGTGACTTTAGCTTTTTACCTAATTATCAGACACAATTACCACTCTGGGGAATTTTAGGGTCTATATTATCATCAAGTAAAGCACTGCCATCTGCTGCTCATGAGCTCCATTTAAGTATTTGATGACAGGGCCTCTTAAAAGTACCACACAGTTTTTCTTGCTAAGGCTGAGTCAGGAAGCCTCACTTAAAAATGCTGTTCCTCTGCTTGCTGCCAGCAAACAGAGCTTTCCCAAGGGAATGCTGCTATTAAGAAGCCATCTTTGACATTGTTGTTTTATTTTTGTCCATATAGAAACCATCACTTGCAGCTCATTGTTTACATTGAGGCTTAGGAACCAGCCTTGTTGCAGCTTACACTGTACAGAGCAAACCTGCCATTTTGTAGCTCAAGCTCACACACCACACCAGGGCATCTCTGTATCATGGTTCACATGAGAGACACAACTCAGAAGCTGTTTTTGGCTCTGATTCTGTGCTCTAAATCCTTTTAAAGCTTTCTAAGGCCTTATGTGGTTGTATGTGACCCACATTGGCATGCCATTTGTAATAAAAATGTTTCTGGTCCTTACTTTCTGGTCTAGCTCCGAGGAGGCTCAGACCCACTTGCACCTCCAATGCCACTTTGCCCCAAATGATCACAAAAAGACTTATGCTGTAAGCAGCAGCAGGGTTGCAAGTGGGTCTGAACCTAGGAGCTAGGCCAGAAAGGTCACTCCAGAAACTTATTACAACAGTCTAAGTGATAAAACATATTTGAGAAGATAAAGTGTAAGAATATATTTTGCTTTTGTGCTTGTCATTTCTTTTTATTCTTAGTAATGTTAAAATCCCAAGTGCCAGTACACAGACTGAATGCTGTGTATTGTCTTTTCCTCTTGCTACTGGAATCCTGACTGATATGTCTGTACTTTCTGGTAAATACCCAAGTATTCAGAGATCTAGACCCATTCATGTTTGTCTTATGCAGCCAATGGATCTAGAGTACAATGCATAGAATTTAGTAAAATAATGGGTACATTTTTTCTTTTTCTCAATTCACAGAAATAATGTAATAAAATAATGAAGTTATAAATGATATTGACAGGTTTTGTATGTTGAATTATTTCTGCATCTCTAAGGTAAAACCTACTTGATCATGGTGGATGATTTTTTTGATATGTTCTTGGATTTGGTTTGCTGGTATTTTATCGAGTATTTTTGCATCAATACTCATAAGGGAGATTGGTCTTTCTTTCTTTGTTGCATGTTTGTGTGGTTTGGGTATCAGGGTGACTGTAGCCTCATAAAAAGAGTTTGGCAATGTTCCTTTGGTTTCTATTGTGTGGAACAATTTGAGGAGTATTGGTATTAATTCTTTTTTTTTTTGAAATTATGGTAGTATTCTTCACTGAAACCAGTTTGCCCCAAGCTTTTTTTGCTTGGGAGATTTTAATAACTGCTTCTATTTCCTTACAGCTTATAGGTTTATTTAGGTCATTTATCTGCTTTTGATTTAGTTTTGGTAAGTGGTACCTGTCCAGAAAGCTATCCATTTCTTTTAGGTTTTCTAATTTTGCAGAGTACACATTTTTGAAGTATGACCTAATGATTCTCTGAATTTCTTTGGTGTCCATCATATAAAGAACCTGAAAGAAAAAAAACCCACATAATTATCTCATTAGATGATTAAAAAAAAAAAAGCCTTTGACAAGATCCAACACTCTTTTATTGTTGTGGAAAATTTCCCCGGCCTGTTTGGGCCGGAGATTTGTACCTGGTCTGCAGTGGCTTTTGTCCCCCAAAGAAATGAATCAGACACTTATATACTTTATACTGTTTGATCCATATCTTAAGTACATTACTAGCTAGCTCTTTCATCTTAAATCAACCCATTTCTACTAATCTACCCACCACATGTCTCAGTCCTTGGCTCACCTGTATCTCTTACATGTTCCTCCTTCGGGGGTTGGATGGAGACTGACTAACTCTACCCTTCTCCTACCTGACTGTCCTCTGATTCTCTACCCACTTCTACGATGCTCTCCATAGGCCAAATCTGTTACTTTATTTACATCATACAGAGAACATTTTCACCACATTTTATGATAAACGTGTTGGAAAGAGCAGGAATACAGGGAAAATACCTAAACATAATAAAGTCAATTTACAGCAAGCCAACAGCCAACAGCAAATTAAATGGAGAGAAATTCAAAGCAATTCCACTGAAATCAGGGGCAAGACAAGGCTGTCCACTCTCTCCATATCTATTCAATGAAGTTCTTGAAGTTTTAGCTAGAGTAATAAGACAACAAAAGGATATCAAGGGCATACAGTTGAAAAGAAAGAAGTAAAACTATCATTACTTGCAGATGATATGGTAGTATACATAAGTAAACCCCCAAAATTTTACCAGGGAACTCCTATAGCAGATAAAGATCTTCAACAAAGTAGCAGGATACAAAACCAACTCAAAAAATTCAATAACCCTCCTATACATAAATTATAAAAGAACTGAAAAAGAAATTAGGAAAACATTACCCTTTAAAATAGCTGCAAATAACATCAAATATCTTGGGGTAACTCTAACCAAAGAAGTGAAAGACCTGTATGACAAGAACTTTACGTCACTGAAGAAAGAAATTAAAGAAAATATCAGAAAATGAAAAGATCTTCCATGCTCTTGGATAGGTAAAATCAACATAGTAAAAAATGACTATCTTACCAAAGCAATCTACAGATTCAATGAAATACCCATCAAAATTCAACAAAATTCTTCACAGAATTCAAAAGAATAATACTCAACTTCATATGGAAAAACAAAAAACCCAGGATTGCAAAAAAAAAATCCTGTGCAATAATAAGACTTTGGGAGACATCATGATCCCTTACTTCAAGTTATACTATTGAGCTACAATAATAAAAATAGCTTGGTACTGGCATTTAAACTGACTTGTGGATTAATGGAATCGGATTGAAGATCCTGACATTAACCCACACACCTATCCTATTAACACCTGATCTTTGACAAAGAGTCCAAAAATATTCAATGGAAAAAAGATAGCATCTTTAACAAATGGTGTTGGCATAACTGGATGATGGTTTTGTGTAGAAAAATGCAAATAGATCCACTTGCACAAAACTCAAATCCAAGTGGATCAAAGACCTCAATATCAACTCAGCAACAATGAACTTGATAGAAAAGAAAGTGGGAAATACCCTCTGATGCATTGGCACAGGTGACCACTTCTAAATATAACAGTAGTAACACAGACACTAAGAACAATAATTAATAAATGGGACCCCCTAAAACTGAGAAGCTTCTGTAAGTCAAAGGTCAGGGTCAATAAGACAAAATGACAGCCTATAGAATGGAAAAATATCTTTACTGGCTCTATATCAGACAGAAGACTGATCTCTAAAATATATAGAGAACTCAAGAAAGAAGAGGTCAAAAAAACCAAAGAACCCAATTGAAAAATGGGGTACAGTGCTAAATAGGAAATTCTAAACAGAAGGACTCCAAATGGCTGAAAGATACTTAAAGAACTGCTGAACATCCTTAACCATCAGAGATATGCAAATCAAAACAACTCTGAGATACCATCTTATAACTGTCAGAATGGCTAAGATTTAAAAAAAAAAAATGACAACCTATGCTGGAGTGGATGTGGAGCAAAGAAGACACTCTTCCATTGCTGGAGGGAGTGTAAACTTGTGCAGCCACTTTGGAAATGTGGCAGTTCTTCAGAAAACTAGAAACTGATCTACCCAATGATCAAGCAATACAGTGGTATTGGGCATGCACCCAAAGCATGCACATTCTTACCCCAAGGGAATTAGTTCACCTATTTTCATAGCAGCATTATTTGTAATAGCCAGAACCTGGAAACAGCCTAGATGCCATTCAACTGAAGAATGGATTAAAATATTGTGGCATACAATGGGTACTACTCAGCAGGAAAAAAAGAAAAAAGAAAAAAGATGACATCCTGAAATTTGTAGGCAAATGGTTGGATCTGGAGCTTATCAGAGATTGAGAAAGATAAACATGGCAGGTACTCATTCATAAGTGGATTCTAGGCATAAAGTAAAGGATAACCAGGCTACAATCCACAAACCATTAGCATCTAGGTAATAGGAGTAACATAAATGAGACATCCATGGATCCCCATGGGAAGGGGAAATAGGGAAGTTTTCCTGAGTAAATTGGGATCATATCGGGGAGGGAGCAAGGGGAGGTGGGAAGGGAACATGTGAGAATGGGATGGTTTAGTGGAAGGAGCAATAGAGAAGAAGAACAAAGAAATAGCCATTGTGGTTAGAGAGAAACCTGGTGCTAGGAAAACCTTCAAGAAACTACAAGATGTCCCTGTCTAAATTACAAACAATAGTGAAGAGGTTGCCTAAACAGGACTTTCCCTATAATTAAATCAATGACCACTCTAATTGTTATTATAGAACCTTCATTCAGAAACTGTTAAAGGCAAAAGCAGAGATCCATAGCTAAGTACCTGGTCAAGTTCCCAGTCCAGCTGAAGAAAGAAGGAGGAGGAGAGAGTATATAAGCAAAGGGATCAAGATCATGATGAGGAGACCCATGGAGAGGGCTGACTGGAGCTATTGGGAATTCACTGACTCTGAAATAACAGCTGAGGAACCTTAATGGAAAGAAACTAAACCCCCCAAATACAGATGACAGTTGAACGACGTGGACTGTTTATGGAGCCTATTGCAGTAGAACCAGAGTTTACTTCTGATGCATGAACTGGCTTCTCTGAGCCCATTCTCTACAGAAAAACACCTCACTCAGCATTGATACTAGGGAAGAAGGACTTGGATCTACTTCTACTGAATATGCCAGAGGAAATTGTCTCACCTTGGGATTCTTTGACTTCCCTGGGGAATGGATTAGGGGTGGGGGAAGTTGAGGAAGGACTGGGAGGAGGGCAGGGAGGCAGAGTAGTGGAAGTTATAAGAGATAAACTTTTTAAATAAAAAATTACTAATAAAAATAATAATAAAATTAGCACAAATTCTATAACTTCATTTTATTCCCCAGGAGCAGATACTAGATTCAATGAACATATAACATTATTAAAACATATTTTATGAAGGATTTGCCTTTCTCTGTCTTCACAGTAAAGTTAGGCCTGGCTAAGAGCTCCACTAAGGTACAGACAGTTGCACTGTGAAGAATCACCTTAAACATCTCTAAATTTGTTAGCTTACTAACCCAAAGGGGAGATAAAAAAGCAGGCAGAACTTGTAGAAATTTGGTTACTTAGGTTAACTCATCTCTGGGTTCTAGCTGGTATTGTTTCCAAAGGCTGAGGTCTTGTCGGAGGCTGGAAAGCATGTTGGTGTATTACAATCTCTCTGTGCAAAGAACAGTCTAGATCTGGTGTCAATGCCTGGGCAACTGGGCAGCTCCTTATGGGTGTCATCAATTCCCTGCCCAACTTCTCCTCAATAGGCTGACAGTGGGTTTCTTGAGCATCATCCTACTCACAGATTAAATATTAAGCCCATGTTTTGCTGATATCATTCATGCATCTCCACAGATGGCTAGAGCACAAGCTGAAAGGACAACAGAGAGCAATTGCAGCTTCTTGTTCTAGACTTTTCTTCATTCATTGCCCAGAAACTGACATAAGGAAAGGACCAGTGAAGGAAAATTCTGCCATGAATGTGCTTCAGCTCAATATTCATGCTATGAACATATTAGATTTCTTTTTAACGTCTTACCCTTTTCATTCCTTAGACTCCATGCTTCTCCCTGCAGACAGCACATCATTCTTTACAATGGGAAGAAGTTACAAGTATTGTATAAACAGTTACAAGAACTAGACAAATGAAGAACAAGCTAGTTTGGACCATTTATTTGTCAGAAAAACATGTAGGATTTTATGAAAATGAACTTCATTTCTATTTCCTGGTACAACACAAACATACCTAAAAAATATTAAGGTATAAATCCCTTCTGTACTAAAAGGGAAGGCTGATTGACTTATTACCAGTATTTCCTCCGAATTGAACAGTTCTTACTCAAGGGAAGAGGAAGGCTCATAAGACTCAGGAAGCTCATGAAACTTACAAACCACAGAAACTCAAAAAGGCACCACACTCATGAGGCTTCTCCCTAATGTTACATAGGAAGTAAACAACTGCTGAGGAAGAAGAGCGTGTTCAGTGGCTCCTCTGGGTAGACAAGGAGGTTCAGTGGTGGCAATTGTCATGAATGGTCTCACTAGCTGAGGTGGGGATTATGGGTGATGCAGCTACTTTCCGAGTATTCGATTTGTCCTCCTCTAAATAGCCTAGTTCCTATGCTCCTGTCATTAGTTCAATGAAATTCCTAGACCCATTGAGCTAGTTTTGGATGAAGTCATTTCTTTGGGTCTTATCTGTTGTTGAACAATGTTTATGTACATCCTCTCCAGGAAGCCTAGCATTTTACTTTTTAACAATTCTCCAATTTAGAGAATCAGTGTTTTTTTTTTTTTTTTTTTTTTTTTTTAACCAAAGAGTATAGCTCACAAAGAATTCAGTAGAGTGACAGAAACACAGTTCTACGTATCTTTCACACTTAGTCATTTTATTCCTAATTGCCACTGCACATGCAAGCCTCTTAATCTGTTATCAGTTTCATCTTTGATTTCCAGTGAAATATAAACATCTTTTATTGTCCTAGATACAACATTGTACATTGATAGAAGGTGGCAGGTTTTTTTTTTCTGTAGCAAATAATCTTGTATTTAGCACCTTACTTACTCACCTGTGGAAAACTATTCATTGAAACTCACATGTTTTAATGATGGCAATGATATAAACTTTATGAGTTCTGTCTACACAGAGAACTTCAGAAAGGCAAGTATTAGATGCCACATCACCACTAAGTACCCTACATCTGCCTAATATTTTTATTTCTTCTGTAGAGACCTGTAAAGCTCTTGAGTTTGGTACTTAACATTGGCTTCACTGAATGACATGTATAGTTTTTATGTGTCAAAATAGAACAATGTGAAGAGAAAACCTTTACTTATGTTTCTACCTGGCAATTGAGAATATGTGTACTTCCATGTGAACTGAGAGATACTTACTGAATTGAATTGATGTTTATTGGAGAACACAATTTTACTTTTTAAATGCTCTTCAAACTAGTTTTATTTAGAGAAAAATATCCCACTACAAGTATCTCCTTGTATCATGAGACGTTTGGAAATAATTTTAACATTTGTTTTCTTTCATGTTAAAATGAGAGCTTTAGTTAGCCCTCTATGCCAGAGAAAATAGTTAAAATTTGCTCAGTATTAACACAGATTGATTCTCATGCTTTTTTCCATACAGGAGATTAGTAAGTTAATTGATCATGCATTTCTTCAAGAAATAATTACTGGAGTTCTACTATGTACTAACAGAACTGTTAACTATTTGATCTAAACTGCAGTTCCTGATAATTATTTATAAGCATAATTTAGATATCAGTAGAGAGGACTACAAAAAAATAAATAATAAAAAACCCCTCAGGTCTACGTCAGAGCCTAGAGATTGATATTTGCCAGAATAGACTCTTTAAGAATATGATAGGGGAGTAATCCATTTCTGATGAAGTTCTAATACAAAACCTTGTGTTCGAAAAATGAACTCTAGAAACATGCACATCAGTGATAACTGTGAGAAGAGTCATAGCAACTGAGAATGTCTTCTGTTACCTACTGATACAGAAGAGTACCAGTAGCAAGCATCTACTTTGAGCATTTGTCTTTATTCACTGATGGCCTGAAGCCGAGATCAGTCACTTGGCAATATCTGTTGATGGTGAGGAAGGAGAACTGACTCTGGGGACTCTGCTGTCCCTGGGAACAATGATTATGGGGTGTATGGCCCCAGAGTAGAGTAGGAGACTCTTGTAGGAAAGCCTGCTGCACATTTCTGGGAATTTTCAAACTTAATTTTCCAGGCATCAGAGATTCAGATAAGAGGTTATTTATTTAGAATAATGTCTTCAATGCCATGCTGTAATCTGATCCAAAAATATTTGGCCAGATAATGACATACAGTGCTTAAATTATGTTCACATCCTGTGGAACCTATTTACTTTGGTATACTCCTTAGTCAGTAAATGTAGTAGTGCAATAGAAAGAGTCTTCTTAAAAATAATTACAACACTTTGAGTTAATTTTTAACTAACGTTAACTTGATTCTACTCAGGTAAAGGTATTGTGGTATTCAAAAGAGATTATTGTGAAAATAGTCTTTTTCAAGCCATTGAAGTTGGTTACAAAGAGACCCCCTGTCCCAACACACTCTTAAAGTTTAGTTCCCAGAAATGAAATACATGATTGTTTACTTTTATTTCAGTATTTTAAATTATTCTACACCTATGTTATTATTGTTGTTTACAGATAAAGGCAGCTAATGTAAAATACACTGTGAAATCTAACCCGGAGTGATTTTGTTTTTGGTCGGATGAAAAGGCTACATTCTCAACTTTAAAAAGTTCCCTGATTCAATTCTATTAAGAGACCCTAGTAGAAATGATGTTTGATAAAACTTAAAAGTGAAGCAATACGAAAACCACTAAAATTAAATGATACTTCTCATTTAAAAAGGATGCTACTTACAAGACTGTGCTTCCAGATAATGAAAGAGTCCCTGTTATTGATGCTCATCTGTCAAGCATGCAAGACTTTGACACAGTTTTACAAGTGTTCAAGCCTCCTGGATACTTTATTTCATCTTCTTTTACTCTTACACTAATCAAAATAGCCACATACCTCCCCTCCAAATTTGCGTCTGTATGTGTCAGATGAGCCTGACAGTGTTTTTCAGAGGACAGCCTCTAGTCTTGGTTCTTACTTTTCATATTGTTAGAGGTACAGTTTCTTTGTTGCTTTCTGATGCATTTAACAGGTTAGCTGGGTATTTTTCTGTCTTTACCTCTAATGTCCCCGTAAGAATACTGAGATTACAAACACATGCTGTACCATTAGATTTCATGTAGGTTCTAGCAATTTGAACTCAGTTTCTCATTTTGTACATCAAGCATTTTACCCATTCAATTGTCTCCCCTGAGTATGCACATTTTAGAATGTGATTTAGGACATCTTTAACTTCTTAGGGTTTTCTCACTTCTCTAAAATCCATATGAAGACCAGTAAGTTTGCTATGTTATCTTATTTTTTAACTTTTTAAATTTAACTTTTAAAATTTTATTTTATGTGTGTTTTGCCTATATGTGTTTGGTCACTATGTACATGTTTAGTGACCATGGAGGCTGGCAGAAATATCAGATCAACTGGATTTGGAGTTACAGATAATGGTGAGTCATTATGTGAGTGGAATTGAACCCAAGTCCTCTGATAGAGCAGCCTGTGCTTTTCACTGCTGAGCCATCTTTCCAATCCTGTTACAATTTATGTGTTTATACTAAGTCTAGTTTTGCATTGGAGGTGTATTCATTGTGCTGTTGAATACTCTGTACATCTGAATGGCCATAGAATGTATGCAGTGCTGGATTTTCAGGAGACCTGGGCATTGAGTTAGAGAGATTTTTAGTGTGGCGGGAAATGATCACCTGCTTTGGTCAAGTGTGCCACTTTCCTCCCTTAGAGAGGCTGAGCTCTGTGTATGTTGCTCAAATTGTGCTGCACATAAACTTTCTTTCCAGAAGCTGGTGACTTTAATTAAGCAGCATTCATAGGGGATGCTTTGCTTGATTGTTCATGGTTTTGAATCAGATGCTCAGAGTTAGAGAATCATCATCTTAAACATTCAGGAAGTAGAACCAAATGTACCTGAGAATCTTATGTCTTCTGTCTAATAGGATTTCATGTCAGCTACCTGCAAAAATTAGCACAGTAAGAATAGGAAGTGCTAAGGCTGCACTATGGGGTAACCTAGGCATCAGTCAGTGCCTGGGTATACATAGAGTTCAATGAATGGCTGAATTAAAAGTTAAATGGTGGAAATTCAGGTGCCTGTCCAGAACAGAGTCAGAGGTGAGCAGATTCCAGTACCTGGACCATCTGTCTGGGGACCAGGGTTAATCCTTACGGTATGATCTCTGATCTCAGACTCTCCCTAGCATACAAGAGCTAAGCTTTAGCTGTGAGGGGCTCCTCCAGTGACCCCTAAAAGAAGAGACCTTGCAGAGCCAGGCCCCGCCTCCAGGGCAAACTGTGTCATCTAATAAGGACTTAGGCTTTGAAATTCAGACCAAAATTCTGTCCAAAGTAGAGTCAGAGATAGAGCAGATCCCTGCTCAGAGGAGTCAGGAGACACATGAGCCCTCTTACAGCAACTGACTAGCAGCTGACTAATTGTGAACCACTGAAGCCATGGACAGATGCCAGTGCAAAAATACATATAACAATATAAAGAAAAACAAAGAAACACCAGAAGAAACTGGTGGTTCTACAAATACAAAACCTGAACAGAGCAATGAAGAGGAACCAGAAAGAAATAATAGCAAAACTACCTTTATGAAGATTATTGAAGTCTTCAAAGAAGATACAAAAAAATTCCCTTAAAGAAATAGAAGAACATACAAACAAAAAACTGGAAGAAAAGAACAAATCATTGAAAGAAAAGGTAAACCAAAAAATGAAAGAAACATTCCAGGAACTAAAAACTGAAATAAAAGCAATAAAAAAAGCACAAAAAGAGGCAAATGTGGAAACAGACAATCTGAAGAAAAGAGCTGGAACTGCAGATACAAGCATATCCAACAGAATCCAAGAGTTGGAAGACAGAATCTCTGTAGTGGAAGACTCAGTAGCTCAAATAGATATATCAGTCAAAGAAAACACTAAAATCAAAAAAGCCATAATACAAAATGTTCAGGAAATGTGAGGCACCATGAAAAGACCTAACTTGCAAATAATAGGAATAGAAGAAGGAGAAGAAAACCAGCTCAAAGGCATAGGTAATGTATTCAATAAAATCACAGAAGAAAATTTTCCTAACTTAAAGAAGGAAATGCCTATAAAGATACAAGAAGCTTACAGAACACCAAATAGATATAATTCCACCAAAAAAGTCAGTTTGCCACATAATAACCAAGCCACAAAACATACAGGACAAAGAAAATATTTTAAGATTTTCAAAAGAAAAGGGCCAACTTACCTATAAAGGCAGACCCATTAGAATAACTTCTGACCATTCAATGGAAATGATGAAAGCAAGAAGATCTTGGTCAGAAGTTATACAGACACTAAAAGAGCATGGCTGACAACCTAGACTACTATACCCAGCAAAATTATCAATCACCAAAGATGGAGTAAACAAGATATTTTATGACAAAGTCAGGCTGAAACAATATCTATCTACCAATCTGGCCCTCCAGAAAGAATTAGAGGAAAAACTCCAACCTAAGGAACCCAGGTACACCCATGAAACCACAAACAATCAATAATCCCACAGAAGAATAGCTCAGAGAAAAGAACTACATACAAGCTACCACCAAAAATAGCAGAAAATATCAATAAGTGGTCACTAATATCCCTTAACATCAGTGGACTCAATTCACCTATAAAAAGACACACACTAACAAGATGGAAACAAAAACAGAAGCCATCCTTCTGTTGCATACAAGAAACACACCTCAACCACAAAGGCAAACACAGGCTCAGAGTAAAGGGTTAGGAAAAAATTTCCAAATCAAATGGCCCTAAGATACAAGCTGGGGCTGCCATCCTAATATCAACAAAGTAGACTTTAAACTAAAATAAACTAAAAGAGACCAAAATGGACATTACTTACTCATCACAGGAAAAATTGGTCAAGAGGAGATTTCAATTCTGAATATTTATGACCCTAATAAAAGGGCACCTATCTATGTAAAAGACACACTACTGAAGCTCAAATCCCACATCAATTTTCACACCCTAATAGTGGGAGACTTCAATAGCCTGCTTTCACCCTTGGGTAGGTCAACCAGACAGAGACTCAATAGAGAAATAAGGAGTGTAACAAAAGTTATGATGCAATTGGATTTAATAGATATTTACAGAAGCTTCCACACAATTGCAAAGGAATATACATATTTTTCAGCACCTCATGGAACTTTCTCTAAAATTGACCACATAACTGGTCATAAAGCAAATATCAATAGATACAAAAAATGGGAATAATCTCTTGTATCATATCAGACCACAAGGGCCTATAATTAGAGTTCAACAATATCAAAATCACAGAAAGCCTACCAACTCATGGAAACTAAACATTACTCAGCTGAACCACCTCTGGGTAAAGGAAGAAATTAAGAAAGAAATCAAAGCCTTCCTAGAATTTAATGAAAATGAATTCACAATGTATCCAAACTTGTGGGACACAATGAAAGCAGTCTTAAGAGGAAAATTCATAGCACTACATGCATATATCAAAAGCCTAGAGAAATCCCACACTAGAGAACTACCAGCACAGCTCAAAGCCTTAGAACAATTAGAAACAAACTCACCTAGAAGGAGTAGACAGCAGAAAATAATCAAAATTAGAGTTGAAATTAATACAATTGAAACAAAAAGAACAATACAAAGAATCAATGAATCAAAGAGTTGGTTCTTTGAGAAAGTCAACAAGAAAGATAAGCCCTTATCAAAACTAACCAAAAAGCAGAGAGAGAGAGTATCCAAATCAACAAAGTCAGAAATGAATAGAGGGACATAACAACAGATCCCCATGAAATCCAGAGAATTATCAGGTCATACTTTGAAAATCTATACTACACAAAAGATATGACTACTGGGCATATACCCTGAAGATGCACATTCACTCTCCAAAGGCATTAGCTCAACTATGTTCATAGCAGTATTATTTGTAATAGCAAGAACCTGGAAACAACCTAGATGTCCCTCAACTAAAGAATGGATTAATAAACTGAGGTACATCTACACAATGGAGTGTTACTCTGCAGTAAGAAAAAAAAATGATATTCTAAAATTTGCAGGCAAATAGATGGATTTGGTGAATATCCTGCTGAGCAAGGTATCACAAATCCAGAAAGATAAGCAGGGCATATACTCACTCATTAGTGGATTATAAGCAAAAAAGCAAAAAGCAAAGCATGTCCAAGCTGCAAACCACAAACCCTGAACAGCTTGGATTCTGAAACACCTTGGATCCCACTTCCTCCAGGAGAACATCTGATCCAGTCTTGATGTAGGGGTGAGGAAAGCAGATCTGCCAGGAGTAGATGCTGAAGTAAGCCACATTGGGACCTTGGTTCCTCCTGCCCTTGCTGGGAAGGAGATAAAGTGATTCAAGAAGAGAGAGTGACTGGAAGGGGCAGGAGGGGGATGGGAGCTTGAACAAGGATATACACGGATAAAAAAAATATGACTTTATTCATAATAAATAAAAAAGAAAAAACTAAATGGCATTGTGTCAGTATACAGTTGGTAAACTTTATTATACAGATCCCATATCAAGTAATTTTATTTGTATTGTTCAATGATATTAAAAAGTGTATTTGTAAACCCATATTTTTTGAACGAATTCATTACCAGTTCTAATGGTGGCAGCAGCCCTGTCTCTGTTGGTATATTGGACCTCTTCTCTCTATACTTATTCATAATACTGGAATTAAGGTAATTTAAAATAAAACTTTTGGTTGGCAGGAAACACTATTGGGACATAGAACAGTTTCCCCCTGGTGAGAAGCTGTGCTACTGATGTGTCAAGTGATCATCTACTGTTTTTTAGCCAATTACCTTACAGAAGATGGAGATAAGAAAGGATCTAGTTCAGTCATGAATTCTAGGACATTGTGACAAAAGGTTTCTCCCTATCCATGTGCTTCTGCAGCAGATCAGAATGTAATCTGCTGTATTTTAAGTCTGGTTCCTTTTTTTTCCTCATTAATTAATGAATTAAATGACAGGGAATATGTTCAAGGAAAAGGAACAGTAAAACTTTCTAGCAACCAAAATAGATTTTTCCAATGAAGATAGATCCCAGAACTGGGAGTTTCTTGCATTTTAAGAGGCTTGAATTCCTCTTGAGGTTAAGTATCCCTTTCCATTGCTCAACCTCCACCCCATCTTTCTTCTGTTGGCCACAAGCTGTCTATGCAGGTTCTCTGGCATGAGTATACAGCCCTGACTTTTGTCTATAAATGATATTTTGTTTGCAGATAGGATCTTCTGCTTAAAGACCAAAAGTATGAAAGATATGAAAAGTACTGCTGGTTGGTTGATATCTGTCACCAATTAAGGTGGATGTTGGTCCCCCCTTTTGGTGACATAATAATAGAGAAAGAAACAACACAGAAACAGAAGTGGAAATGCAACTTTCTTCCGTGTTCTGCCTTTTCCCAGGGACCCACAGCTGCAGCTTTGTCTTTCTGTACCTTTGGGGTATAATTAATCTTCTGATTTTCAAGCTCTATGCTACTGTTATGAACACTTGCTCTCTGACTCCACCATAATGTATATATATATGGAAAGACAGAGAGAGAGAGAGAGAGAGAGAGAGAGAGAGAGAGAGAGAGAGAGAGAGAGAGAGACCCAGGTCTGAATTATGCAGTCATAGAAGAAGTATGAAACAATTAGCAGCCAGATATTTGTGAACCAAATTTTCAAGAAAAACAAGTTCCACATTTGTGTTAAAGATTCTTCAAGGCTTATCATGTGATTGGGCCTCCCGTGATTGTAGAGAGCTGGAGGTTTGTAGTTTTAAAGACAAATTATGTGGGCTATCTTTAATCTTCTTGATGGTTATGTATTGCTCATCTTTGTATTTGACTTAACACTTTTGTGACTATCTGATAAAATCTTGTCTGAAATGTACATAGAGACCCTTAACATCCATCATCCCAAACACTAAGACTGTCATCACGTGATATAAAAAGCCAGAAGAAATTTTCCTGTTTTTCTATATCCTACCTACTTGATACTTCCTTCACTCTTTTTGTTTATTATTATTATTTTGTATATTTTTATTTATCATTTGGTAGTTTTACATCATGCACCCGTTCAAACTCCATTATCAGTCCTCTCTGTTTCATACCCACTCCTGCACTCTATTTGTAAAATCCCAAGATTTATGGCTTTTATTTTTCCACTAGTATAGAAACTTCATGGAACTGTCACATACTGGAAAATTTTATTTCAGGTTACCTTCACCTGTTTTTGTGTGGTAGCCACTCATATTTGATACTAGAATAAACCACCTTTTCTTCTTTGAAGAGAGAACTGCTAGTGCTCTTGGTGGTGGTGGTTTTAATTTTTCTCCAACAACACATTTTTCTGTCCGTTTACACACATGAGCTTTCTTAGGTTTTAGAATGACCCTACTAGGCAGGTAAAGTGTTGGTTCTTGTTTTATAAATAAAGACAATTGCCATATAATGAGACTGGAAACTTGCTTGAAGCTACCATGAAAACTAGTCTGAAATTCACACAGAGGGTAGAGCTCATTTTCCCTTTTTGCTCATCACTACACTCTAATCGTGATCCATCTGTGGAACTGGGTTCTGAGGAAGGTGGTCATCTGTTGTCAGTACCTTCATTCCCCCTTTGCCTCCTGCTGATGTTTTTTATTCTTGGACCACAGTAAGATGAAAAATGTAGACATACCTTGTTTAGAAAAGTCCAGTTACTACAAGTCTGTAGTCACGTAGTCACAATTTAATTAGACATGGACTAGACATTTCAAGCTGATTCTATAGGCAGTATCTTTGAGTCTATACATCCATATGATAAACTCAATAAGGGACATTTGGTCCAAGTATCTCATGGTCAGCACAAGGGGGAGCTAGGTTCTACTCAGTTTCAGTGCTGGCTAATTTATACAGCCCTGTTTACCTGGTGATGGTTACCTTGAAGAGGACTTATCTGTCAGATTTAGCAATAGAAATCATGGGGATGAAAAAAGGGTTCTGGGTAGTATTACTGCCTGGGTCAGGGGTGTATGTTGCATGTTTGCATGAGAGACTCTAGGCTGAGAAAATGAGTATAAAGCCCAAGCTAACCTCTGCCCATGGCTGTGTGTTTTCTCTTGGAATTCAGATCATACTTCTCTAAAGAACTGACCTCACTGGGGGCATCCCTTCCATATCTTGTGCTCGAGACTCTGCCCTAAATGTTGCACATTACACACTCTAGAACATGCTAACTTTAAAGAGAGATATGAATGCATGAGAAGTAGATACTTAACATAGACTAGCACAGAAGTAAATCAGAGTCACAGCTCTGTATGGGGAATAGCTCAGCCCCAAAGTCGTGAAGACAATTGTTTCACTAGAACTCTTTCTCAAAAACTTGCTGTTTATATCTCCTTTTCTTCAGATCCTTGTACTTTAATTCCTTTAATTAAAAAAAAAATCTCTGATTTTAAGGACCCATTTATCTTTTTAACTTCCAGTTAGGGTGGGCTTTTCCACTTTAGTCTGCAGCCTTTACTTCATTATTATATCCTTTGCTACAACAGCAGCTCAGAGCCTGCACACATGTCATACTATAGTGACATGGGCCAACATGGTGCCACTCACTCAGGACAGAATTGCTTTTGTTTCTTATCTAATTCCTTCTCCAGACAGTGTGTACTCAACAAAGCACCCAGTGACTCTACAGACAGATTTAAGTGAAGCAAGCCTCAGTCTTTATTTGTGATGACTTTTTGTCAATGTCTTTGATTTCTTCTTATTTTACTGCATCCTTCCAAGTTTCCTTTTAAAACGGCTTGGAGAAATGCTTAAAGAAGCTAACTGCAGGATGTCCAGTCACACTCAGAACAGGAAAGAACTCTGTGTGGGTTAGAGAGCTGGAGTCATGGTCACATGGCAATGTCAAGAGCAATTAGCTATTCATGGGTGAGACAAGAACGGAATGTCCCTAAATAGAGGAAATGTTATTCTTAGATTCCAACTGAGAGAAGGAATGTGGAAAGTTATTGACAGACAGGGACGCTTTAGCATGTGTAGCAGGACTTTATCTTGAAACTGCCAATGCATTCTCATACACAGACACATATACACATAGTAACATATGTTTCTACACAGAGACAGGTAGATACATACACTTCAGATACATAAACACAATCAGACAAATGTCACATACACAAAGAGAGGGAGCCATGTACATACACATACAAATACACAGTCACAGCATACACAGAGATATAAAACACTAACACAGTTACATATACTCAAAGACACACACAAACAGAAAAGTACATAGTCACACACAGACACAGAGAAACAGACACATAACATGGAGACATATATATATATATATATACACATATATATTCACACAGGAAGAAAGATACATAGACATGCACATGTCATATACATAGGGATAGATTTATATTCACATAACACAGTGTCCTTTTGCTTTTATTTAATATATGTGACTCCTTTGTGCATATTTATTGGCCATCTATGATACAGCAGTGTTATGAAAGCTGGTTACAACTGTTTTCTATTGTTAATTTTCTAAAATCCCATCTTTAGTTACAATTTCACTAGATTCAGTGAACAACCATTTGTTGTTAAAAATTCTAGTGTTGGTCCTCAAACATGTTATTCTAAGGGGTTCATATCCTCCATGTGGGCTCTGAAACATCTGTTCAGACGAGAACATATCAGCAAAAACCATATTTTGCTCTCCTTAGCATGAGTCCAGATGGTTACATTTATGTACTGTGTACCATAATCTTCAATTATGTACTGTGATTTAATCTGTTTTATTTTTATATGTCTAATAAAACTAATTATTTAAGAAAATAAGAACTTATAATATATTCATAATGAAATTCTGTGTGTGAATATATTTCTTAAGATGCTATCTTTAGAAAGGATGTAGCACATTTACTGTTTAAAAAATAATCAATGTGTAAAATCCATAATTAAGGAAAAGTTTAAACATTTTCTTTGAATGGACATGCTAAATCTAAACAAAACCAGCCTCACCAGAAATGTAGTCTCTAAAAAGAAAATCATTAAAATTTCAAGGGAATAATAATTTAATTAAACTATAATGAGTCATTTATCACAGAAGTGAAGTGGAGAAATTTTTCTCTTTAATCACTCTTTACAACATTAACCGGAATAAGTGAGTACAAAAGTGGACTTGTAGATAATTCTGTGTTAGGAAAAATATTTCTATATATTCTAGAAAAATGATCTTACAAGGTTTACTGAGATACTCCTTTTTCAAAGTAGCATTACTTTCTCTGTCATTCTGTAGGGGAGTGTGTGTGTATATTCTTCAGTATGTGGGTACATGCATGTGTGTGCATATTTGTGTACAGGACAAACTTTGGTTAGGCCTGTCTTCCTTGATGGCTTTTCATGTTACTGGCTGAATCTTTAACTCCCTGATTAGGCTACTCTAGCTATCCAGCCTGCCTCTGAAACATTCTGTCTCTCCTAGATGCTAGTTGTGAGGAACCCTTCTGAGGAGTGCCTCTCTGATTTTTCATGAATCCTTACTCTGTTCTTCATGTTTCCACAGTAAGTTCTTCTACCACTGAGGCATCTCTACAAGGCCTCTAATAATTCTGTCAATTAGGTTAAAAGAAAACAATAATGGTCTGTTATTTTTAAAAATGTAATCCATAATAGGTAATTTAATTGACAAGACTTACAAAAATGTGTAAATAGTGAGTCCTCTAACAGTGTCTTTATTGTCGCTTCTCTGTATACTATTGTTTGTTATTTCTTCTTCTGGTTCTGTTTTATTTTGATTTCTCCATGAAAGAATAAAGTCTAGTGATGTGTGCCACACCTTCCTGCTGTTACCTTCTACCCTTTATTTGTGCTCATGTTCCTCTTTCTCTTCTCATCTTGGGGCCCTGAATTTTTTGGTGGGGCAAGAGTTTGAAATAATTCAATATGGAGTTTTCTAGGTAACATATGGTAAGTGCCTACATGTATTTCAGAGAATTGTCTTGAAGTATATCTTTGTAGAAAAGTAAGTATTACTATTTTTGTTGATAACTTCCAAAAGTTATCTTTAACAATGCATAATATTCACCTTTAAGTGTTTTATACCATTTATTATTTAACATGCACATCAAATTATTGGCTTTGATCAAAGCAGAGATTATTGTTATATTCAAAGCAAGTAAACTTTATTTTATTTTTTTAACCACTATTAAAAGCTCTCTCTTGGAAATCTACAATCTAAATATAATCTCACTGAATAAGTTACAAAAGCATTTTATTGAAATACAAATGGAATAGATTCAAGAGATGACTCTTTCTTTTATTTTTATTTTTTTGTTATCTTACCCACCACTGCTTGCCCTCTTTCCCCTCTTTCCAATCCTTCCTCATGTTCTTCCGACCCTATCCCCCATCTATTCCCCCCAGGAAGAGTAAGGACTCTCAGGGTCAGTCACTTCCTTCTGGCATATCTAGTTTAGGTAGGACCCAGCCCCTCCTACTAATATCAAGGCTGATCAAGGTGTTTCTCTGTAGGGAATGGGCTCCAAGAAACCAGTTCATGCACCAGGAATAAACTCTAGTCAGACTGCAACAAGCTACACAAGCTGCCCATGCCATTTTACTGTCAAAAAATAACTATTAACAACAGCAAAACAAAAACAAAAACAAAACAATTGTCCAGGCCATTATTTAGTCATTACTTCAATTCACCTCCTTAAATAAAAATTCTTTATAAGAATGGAGTTTCAGAGCTATTTTCTATCATGTGGAATATTTTGGGTTTATTTAAGCGAACATGTTATTTTTCTACAAATGGCATCTGGCCTTTAATTTATAGTTACAGACAATCTTAATACTGTACAATTATGGTATATTAAAATAAAAGAAATATGCATATAAAAATCTAATGAGATTTATCCAACCTTAATCATAAGTCCCTTATTTCTTACTAGTAAATGGGTTGCAAAATATTGTTTCAATATGCAGGAACAAGAATCTGAAACATAATTGTTTAATAAATAAAATTTAGAATTAAAGAGAGACAGAGAGAGAGAGAGAGAGAAAGAAAGAAAGAGAGAGAGGGAAATGACTATCTGGACTCACATAGAAGTAACCTGGAAGAGAGGCTTCCATCTCTCCTCTTTTCTGGCCTACACAAGCTTAGACATATTTGTTTGTAAAACATCCATAACTATAAAATAAAAATAAAAGTCTCTAATAACAAAAACCATTATAGCTCTATTTTTGTAGATGTTTCATGAAACTATCTCCAGCATCCTTAAATAGCAGCATGTTCAAGTGAATATTTTTGTTATGTAATTTTTTTTTTTCTGGCAGCGTTTGTGGTCAAACTCAAATCTGTAGTATTAGGTTTCTGGCCTCCCTTGCCTGTCTGGCCTGTGGTCCAGACCCACAGACCCATAGTCCCACAGAAACACACAGAAGCTCACATTAACTTTACGCTGATTGACATAGGGCCCAGGGATATAACTTGCTAAGTCTTTACTCTTAAACTAAGCCATGATTCTTATTTTGTTCAACCATGTGACTTTTTACCTTCTCTCAGAGCAGCATAGTTTTCCTTTGCATCTGCTGGTATCTCTGCTGGTTGTCTCTCACATCTCTCTGTCATCTTTGCTTTGCTCTTCCTGTTCCCAGAGTTTTCCCAGTCTGATAGCTCTGCCCACACTTCCTGTCTGCCTCCAGCCAATCAGCATTTTTTATTAAATTAGTAGGTGGGACAATTATTTACAATGTAATAACATAATCTACACAAATCTTTTAACATGCCTCAAATCATTCATTATAAATATTTTAATGAATAGTTTAAAGAAATTTTTCACTTTACAACTTGGTGGTAGTATATGAATTCAGGGATGCTATAGATTTGTAAAAAACATTATCTAGATTAATGGTAAAGTATCAGTTATAGAATTGGTGTGATGGCTCAGTCAGTAAATTGCATACAACACAGGCATGAGTACTTGAGTTTAGATCCACAGTACCCATATAAACAGTTGTGTATGATAACACTTGCCTGTAACCCAAGTACTAGGAAGTAGGTAAGAGACAAGTAAATGCCAGATAGTCAAGTAGATAAGCTTCAGCTTTAGTGAGAGACCCCATCTCACATATTAAGGCAGATAGACTGCAATAGATGAAAGATACCTCACATCAACTGCTGGCCTTTGCATTCAGTATACACATGTGACCACAAATATCCATAAAACTTATCCACACTAACACGCATAGATACCACACGTACAGTACCACAGGCACAATGCCACCAATTATCTGTCATAAAACACCTAAGTTGTCAATGTGAGTATGTTTTCATAATTTTGATAGTCCTATTTTACTCATGCTTAGTTGCATTGATTGATGGGCCTCATTAACCAATTTGTTAAAAATGCTCCATTTCTACTAGTGCAGTGTATGTTTCATGCAAACTTAAACAATGCCAGTGTTTTATATAGGATCAGCAAAAAGTTACAAAGTGTCCTCAGAGTATTGGATGATGCCATCCTCTTCTTTATAAGATTTGACAAAAATGGCTTATGCTAAAAATTTATTTACTTTAATAAATTATTTCTTGCATAGTATAAAAATATTTATTAGCTAATTGAAATGTTTTATAGTTCAGATTTCACTCAACTTTGCTTGCTTTTCTTCCATCTTGTAGCCAATAAACACATTTAAATATTTGGCATATATTCATCATATGTATAAATAAGGTTGTAATTTCTTTTTTATAGGATGTTTCAAACTATGTTTATAATGCTACATTCAATTATAATGTATAAATACAAAATAAATGAATATATTTCTTCCTTTCTTATTTGTCTACTTGTTCTGAATTTTTCATTAAGTACATGGTTAGTTTATCTGTTAACTTGCAACAAACTTGACAGACCTTGGAAGAGAACTCTGTTTGACAGATTATATAGAATCAGTTTGTCTGAAGTCATTGGGAGGGTGTCTTGATTGTTAACTGATATAGAAAAACTTTGCCCATTATGGGTGACACTATTCCCTGGGCCTAAACAGTACAAGCAAAAATCAAGCAAGGAAGAATGCATTTTTTCTTTCTTTCTTTTCTTTTTTTTCTTGAGATGGATCTTACCATGTACCTCTGGCTGGCCTGGAACTTGCTATGTAGACCAAATGGGTCTCTAGCTTACAAAGACCTGCTTGCCTTTGCCTCTTAAGGATGAAATATTTGAACTATCAACTTCAGCTTATTTTTCTTCTTTATTATAGATGTTATGGGATCTGCTTCAAATCCCTGCTTGAATTTCCTTTAATGATAAACTAAAGACATATAATTAATTGTAAGCCACATGAACCTTGTTTTCCACTAAAATATTTATTGTTAGGACATTTTATCATAGCAACAGAAATGAGATTGCAAAACCCTTGTTGCAGCATATCACAAGGCCCAACTTTTAAGACAGAAAATGCAATAATGGTCTATTTTATTAAACTTATACCAAAGATCATAATCCAAGCACCCATCTGAATTTAAAATGAAAAGAGAGCCTGTTGAAGGAGGTGTAAAATTTGCTCAATGATGAAAAGTTCAACCTTTTCATATCCTATTCCAGAGGTTTCTTTCCCCAACAAGATAAAACAACTAGTATGGGCCCATCAATGTCTCCCACTCATGGGTGGGGTATCATTGTCTGATAATTCATGTAATAGGAAGAGCATACTCACAGAGCTTCTCCAACATCGGCCACCTTAATAAAATACTAAGATTTTTAAAACCATATAGCTACAACACAGAAACCCAAACTCAAAACTTCTCCATCCTATTTCTCTTTAGATAAGCCTCCCAGATACTTCAAATGGTATAGCTTCACACTAAGTGTGCCATAATTTGTGTATCACCCCCATATAGAATTCAGAGACCAAGGAGTCATAATTTAGAAACCATGGCTTCAGAACTCTTAAATGAGTTATAGTCAGGTCAGAACCATTAATGCTTTTAAATAGCAACTTTAACATAATTTTTCTATCACTGTCGTGAATTTCCTGATATAAATAAAAGAAAATACAAAACACAACAGCTTTATAAGGGGAAAGACTCAATATTATCTCAGGGTTTCAGGCTTTATCATTGATTTTGAACCTGTTCAGATGCAGAACATACTGGTGGAAAATATTTGAAAGAGTAAAGCCAGTCACCTCATGGTGACAGGAGAGCAGAAAAAGAAAGCTGGGGTGAAGGTCTCAATATCCTCTGCAATATCATATCTAGATGACCTTACTTCCTTTCACAAGGCCCTGACCAAAGTGTTCTATCATCTCCCAAGAGTACCATGGCCAAGATTTTAGTACATGGTCTTCAGAAGACAATTCACTTTCAAAATTGCTAAGAGTTTTGGAGGCTCAGGTTAACATACTGCATTCTTAGTCTGTCATAGCAAAATGCCACAGGCTGGAGAGTTTAAAGAGCAGAAATTTGTTCTTACTGCTTTAGATACTAGAATGTGTAAGACCAAAATGCTACCTGATTTCGTACTTAGCCTGAAGAAAACTGCCTTGTCAGAGTGCCCTCATATTGTGGAAGGAGAAAGTATTGATTTTATGGGATCCTTAACAAGGACATTAATCTTATTAGATAAAGGTTCTGCTGATGTTAATCCCATTTAACTTAAATTATCTTCTTGGTATGGAGATTTAACCCCTCCACCCTGTAATCTCAGTATGTAGTGATGTGACAGGCCTCAAGTAACTATGATTCATAACAAAGTTACATGGGAAGCCACTACTAGATATCAGTTTTGAGGTTCCCCAAATTCATAATGACATTGCTTAATTGAGATTAAAATATGAGAATAGGTTTCCATGGCTGAATCAACCATCTTTTCTCCATGAAATGTGGCCAGTTCTCAAAGCTAAGTATCTAGAACCTCCTCATAGCTAACTAAGGATGTCTTTTGCCCATGTTCTACTCTCACTACTTAAATGCCTTTCAGACCTCTGACGGTCAATGTCCCCCTACTTCTAATTTTCAATAATCGCTTATAGTTGCACAAAAGTATCCCAATACTTAGTGTTTTGTAGTTGCAATCTGAATTAGTTATTTTCTCAGGTGTAAATAAATTTAGTTTTAACATTGCAATGTTGTATGTTGGGATTCCAACTGCCCAAGGAAGACTAGCCCCCAAGTTAGCTCACTCCCATCATGAGCAAATCACTGCTGACTTTCTGTAAAAATCTCAGTTCTATAAAAACTGCTTGACTGTACTTATGCATTAAAACTGGTCTTACTCGAAAGTGACATCCAAAAATGAATAACAGAGGTGGCAACAGTGTTAAGACCTCAATTGACAAGTCAGATATCACTTCTGCCAGACTTTATTGGTTAGATGAAAATCATAATCTAGCCTTCTTTTAGAAGAAGGAAAAATGAGTTTTCTATTTGGGTGAGAAAAGTGCTAAAGAATTTGTATGCATGTTTCCAAACTGCTACATGATGGCTAAATAGTTTGTGGAATTTTGTTCACATAACTGGTAAGTATAGGGGTAGGTTCAACAGCAGTTTGATCAGAAACTTGACTCCTAGTCTTAGTTTATCATGGATTTACCTAATGCCATCATCTTCTCTATCTTCATTTTTTTTATCTCAGTGGCTACAACAATTTTAATAATTTTATTTGCCACATGCACTGTCCAGAGAAAAATAATGCTCTCTATTTGGGGTTCCCAATAAGTGTGAAGAAATTAAGCTTGACGTGAAGTAGAATAATATTCAATTCTCTTTTGTAATGCTATCTACGCCACAATTCAAGTACATATTTTCGTATTGAGCAGATAAATTATGAATTCAAACCATACTTCAAGTCTCAATTATTAAGTTGAATATTTAGTAAATTCAAAATAATATACCATTTCCCCAAACTGCACTATTTTAATGTGCTAATAGTTTGAAATGGAGGAGGTATTTGTCTGTCTCATGATCACAACTCTCTAAAAGGGAACCCATAGTAGTTCCTGAATAAAAAGAATTCTTGACATAGCCAATAAAGTAAAAGGCAACAATAGTACACCGGATATATGAACTCAGAAACATGTTCCTGGTACAGCCAAGTTGTGAAATCTTGTTGAGTATTGCCCTGTGGAGAGCTATTTGCCAGGTCTCGCTATTGGGTCATGTTGATTCTATTCACTACTTTTCTTCTTCTTAGAATTGCCTTTTCCCCAACAAAGGCTCTGAAAACCTTATCTATCTGCAGCAACTCCTCTAGACATTTCCTTTTCTTCAGTGGAAGGAAGTGATTGCATGTGTTCAGACACTTCAACAATTGCCAAGAACTTCTATTTCTGTCTGCCTTCATTCATTAGCAGGAAATACCCAAAGCAGTAGCAGCTCATCAGCATTTTGTGGACATCAACAAGTTAGTATCTGCTGATGAGGTCACACTGTTTCACTTGAACTTACGCAAAAATAATGAACACCCTTCAAGGAAAGATGTAACAGAATATAATTCACTGCTCATTGGCCATAGAGGTACTCTTAATTGTAAATAATACAAATTGCTTTCCAGTTCAATCTTATCATCTTGACCCTCTGGTTTTCAAGGAAATAAGGAAATGTGGAAAGTTCAGAAAACATTGAAAGAAAAACCAGCAGATTGTTTCAATTGCTCAGGAAAAAAGGCACAGATGAAAACTTATTCTTTGATTATGACTGTGCAGGGTTGGCCACCAGCATTTCAGAAGCGAAAGTCATGCTAATGTCATAGCAGGAAAGCTCATAGTCCAGTTAGAAAGATAAACTTAGGATACTTCATTCCAAGGTATTTGTCTCTTCCGTTCTTCCTGAGGGACTGTTGTCAGTTGTCTTTGGAGGAGGGAGTGTTATTTTCTTTAGTGGTATAGCATTGGTAAGTCAATCTTCTTACAACATAGTATCTCCTACCCATACCCGGGCAGAAAAACCCGAATACAGACTCATCAATTAGAGAGTTGTTGATATAAACTCAAGCAGTAGAGGTTTGTCAAACAATGAAATAGGCTAAAGGAGGGGGGAAGGAAGCTTTTTGTGTTAATTTATAAAAAGAGTGCAAGTTCTCTGTCTTTGAGTGCAGACCAGCTGATAAGGCCCTTATGCTACCAGGTTACAGTCTCACTATGGGAGAACAATATCCCTTTTATTTTCCTTGTGGTACTGTGTGTGTGCATGCCCAAAGTATTTGCCTAAGTATTCAAATGTCCCACCCCAGTCTCCAGCTCAGTTTCCATTAGTTTGGTCCTTCCCTGAGCTGTTCGGCTTTCTATATTTTGTAGGAAGAAATTAGACTTCAATATCTGGAGGAAGAAATTAGACCTCAATATCTAGTTGTATTTCTACAGCTTTGCAGAGTTTACAAAATGAGACCCACAGTTATAAAAAGCTTTTGAATCAGCAGTAGCAGGGAGGTCACTGTGGGTACCAACTCACAACAGGTTGGTTAGCTGCTGAGGTTTCTATGGCAAACACCATAGTCTGAAAACTCACAAAAATGTTCATCACCTAGCAGTTTAGATGTTGACAAGCCTACAATGAAGGAGTCACAAGGATGGTTTCTCTTCAGGACTTGCACTTTGGCCTATAGGTGGTCATACATTCTCTGACACTTCTGTTTTCTCTAGGTAAGGACTTCTCTCCCAGCGTATTGTTTTTAAAAACAGGACCATTGTATTAGAATGATACCCTATTGACCTCATTATGTCTTAATTATCTCTGTAAAGACCCTACCTCAAAATAGAGTCATCTTTGAAAGCATTAAGTCCTCAGATATTAAAAAATGAATATAATGGGACAAAACTCTATATAAGACCCTTTAAGCCAGAGTACTTTAAAACTGAAAGACATCAGGCACAGGGCTGCATATTTGTCCTCAGGGAAGCACATCAGGAGGATTCCCAGTGTGAGTTCCACACTGTTACATAGGAAGACCCTTTCTCAATAAATGAACTAGCAAACAAATGGAAACACAGCAAGTAGGTCTAGAAGGGTACAGAACATCAGTCAGCATGCTATCATATATCCCGAAACGATGAAATTAAAGCATGAGTTCACACCCTGGGAGAACATGGAAAGATGCAGGCCTAGCATAACAGGCAAAATTCATACCACTCCTAGAAAGATTAATTACTTTGAATAAAACATTTAGTTTTCTTTTTCTTTTTTTTTCATCTGTGGGATGGGGAAGAGTTAGTCTGACATGGTTTTTTCCTTTGAAAAATGAATGACATGACATTCCTTTTTCCTGTTGTGAATTCTTCAATTGATGCATGTTTTTAGATTACACAGCTATCTTAAATTTCTTCTTATTTTAAGAAAAATAATTACTACTTTTTAATTAACCTTTGCCTAAACATTACAACAATGGATGGAAGTATTCTAATCCCCATTACTTTTTTCTAAATGATGCAGGTAAGCAATAGATGCAGGATATTTAGACATACAAAAAGGAGAATGTATTCTAGTGGTTCAAAATTTAAATATTACAAGAGAATTGAGCCTATAGAAACTCAGATGCAGAAACTGACTTTTAAGCCCTCTTATACACTAAAGATAAAAGAGCTGCAAAAGAAAAAGGGAAATATCACCCTTTATAATAGCTGCAAATAGCATTAATAATATTAATAATAGATCTATTTGATAAAAACTTTAAATCACTGAAGAAAGAAATTGAAGAGGATATCAGAAAATGGAGAGATCTCCCATGTTCCTGGATAAGTAGGCTCAACAGAATAAAAATGGGAATCCTACGAAAAGCACCCTACAGATTCAATGCAATTCCCATCAAAATCCCAACACAATTTCTTACAGACCTGGAAAGAACAATACTCATTATCATTTGGAATAACAGGAAATTCAGGATTGCCAAAACAATCTTTTGCTCAACAAAAGAACCTCAGGAGGCATCACCATCCCTGACTTATACTATAAAACTACAGTAATAAAAACAGCCTTTTACTGGCATAAAAACAGACTTGTGGATCAATGGAATTGAACTGAAGATCCCAACAACATTAATCCAAAAACCTATGAACATCTGATCTTTGACAAAGAGGCCCAAAATATTCAGTGGAAAAAAGATAATATCTTTAACAAATGGTATTGACATAGCTGAATGGTAGTATGTAGAAAAATGCAAATAGATCCAAGCCTGTCACCCTGCACAAAAACTCCAATCCAAGTGGAACAAAGACCTCAACATAAACCGAGTCACATTGAACTTAATAGAAAATAAAGTGGGAAATGCTCTCCAACACATTGGCACAGGTGACCACTTCCTAAATATAACACCAGTAGCAAAGACACTAAGAACTACAACTAATAAGTGGGATCTCCTGAAATTGAGAAGCTTCTGTAAGGCCAAGGACACAGTTAATAAGACAAAGTGACAGGCTACAGAATGGAAAAAAATTTTCACTAGCCCTACAAGTGACAGAGGACTGATCTCTAAAATACATAGAGAACATAAAAAGCTAGAGCTCAAACCATTAAATAACCCGATTAAAAAATGAGGTTCAGAATTTAAAAGGGAATTATCAACAGAAGAATTAAAAATGGCTGAAAGGCACTTGAAAAAAATACTCAACATCTTTAGCCATCAGAGAATTGCAAATCAAAACAAATTTAAGATATTACCTTACACTTGTTAGAATGGCTAAGATTAGAGACACAAATGACAGCATATACCGGAGAAGTTGTGGAGCAAGGGGAACACTCCTTCATTGTTGGTGGGAGTGTTAGTTTGTTCAGACACTCTGGAAAGCAGTATGGCGGTTTCTCAGGAAACTGGGAATCAATCTCCCCAAGGACCCAGCAATACCACTATTGAACATATACCCTAAAGATGCACATTTGAACCCAAAACGCATTAGCTCAACTATGTTCATAGCAGCATTATTTGTAATAGCAATAATCTGGATATAACCTAGATGCCCTTCAACTGAAGAATGGATTAACAAACTGTGGTACATCTACACAATGGAGTACTACTCAGCAGTAAGAAAAAATGATATTCTAAGATTTGCAGGCAAATGGATGGATTTGGAGAATATCCTTCTGAGCAAGGTATCACAAACCCAGAAAGATAAGCAAGAGATGTAGTGAACTTCAAATAAAAAGTAAAGCACACCCAAGCTGCGAACCACAACCACTGATCAGCTTGGGATTTGAAGCACCTTGAACAGGCACCTTGGAGCCCATTCCCTGCAGAGGAACACCTGACTCAATTTTGATATTAGGATGAGGAAATCGGACTTGCCTGGAGTGGATGCTGAACTAAGCCACCTTGGGACTTTGGGACCTCCTTACTTGGGACGAGATAAGGAGATGGGGAGAAGAGAGTGACAGGGAGGTGCGAGATGGGGAAGGGAGTTTGAACAAGGAGATATGTGGAAGAAAAAAATGAGACTTTATTCAAAAATGAATAAAAAATAAAAAAAGGGAAAAAAGATAACATGTTCTAAATACCACAGCAAACAGCTGAGTCTTCATTTTGTCTGGACATTTTTTTTGTCCCTTCTTTTTCTGTTAGGAGAAGAAAACTGACATTAGACCATTTTTTGTCTAATAAATTTATTAATTGTTCTTTTGATAACTGTTCATGACCTAGAGAGAAGACAAGAAGGAAGAGATACATAAAAAGTATACTTAAGCATCTGGGCTGCACTTGTATAGTTTTATGGCTGACCTTATGACTTGCTCAGTCAAAGTAATAAATGAATATTTTTAAATATTTTAGGTCTTGATTGGCAACAGAATTCTAAACAACATCACTTTCCTATGTATAGCAGCTATCTTTTGTTTTAAAAACATGCCCTTTTAGAAAGTGAAAATTAATTTAAAATTGAACTCATGTGACATTCAAAACATAGGTTGTCAAAATAATGGCTAGACATTTCAACTTGGAAAAATAACTATTTCTTTCAAAGCTGCATAAATCTTTCCATGCACTAGGCAATTCTATAATGCTTAAACATTCTGGATCAAAAGGACATGTATGTTTAAATGTAAATATCCATTCTGCATACTATCATACTATATTTTTTGAGTGTTTATTTGTGTTTTGAGAAGTAAATCTGTGTGCAGAGTCACACTAAAAGAACTTTTTCCTGTGAATACTTACAAATCAGTTCAAACCGAGAATGCATGGGGTATGCTGCCAGGTTGGAAGCAACATTAAACTTCATCAAGCAAGAATAGTCCAAAAACAAGAATTACAGGTAAAATTGCCCTCCTCCCCTTCCTCTCTTTCCTTCTCTTCTCTCCTCTGCTCCCTTCTTCTTCCTTTGTTCTATGCTTTTATTCTGCATTTTATGTAAGTGGTCCTCATTGTCTTTAGATTCCCCATGAAAGCCTCAGACAATGTTACTGCAATTAGTCTAGAACCATCCCCTTCCTTGTTGAGGAGCTTGGAAGTACTTAAGCTTGGCTTTAGTAGAAACTCATAAGTTACCCTGTGTCCAAGAAGTGGCTCAGTAAGGTGGAGGCAAGTCCTCAGTCGGAGTCAACTCTAAAGAGCTCAAGCATAAAGGCAAATGTACTTCTTATCATTATTATAAGAATGACATTTTAGATGACTGAATACTATCCTGATGAATTTTTCTACCCATTCTGTACTATCAGAAGCAGGGAAAAAACAGACCACTTGATCTATCTTTCAGATTTGTTGTTGTTTTTTTTTATTGTTGAAAGATTATTTCCATAAGAACAGCTCTAAAAAACATGTCTGTACAGGGTATTTGAGTCACAACTCCATGAAATTAAATCTGAATGTGTCTTATTTACAGTTATAACTTGACCTATAGCAGATGGCACAGAGTAGGCACTTTACAACAGTTGAGTGATGTTAAGATTTCTTATTGTTGCCCTGAGCACCAACAGTGCCATGGACCTGTTGCACATGAAAAAATATGAGTTATTTGTAATTTTGCTCTTAATGCAGGATGATGTAGATGCTTATCAGTATGATTTAGATATATGTGTTAATCATCTCTATCTAGGGAAAGCAAAGATGAAGATATTTATTTTGGCTATTAGGTTCAGAGTTTTTCACTCTGGTTGGCCCAATCATTTTGGTGAGTATGGCAAGACAGAACTAACTGATTGTTTTGTTGTAGTGTTTATCTCTTCCCACAATGATAATGATATTAACAGTCCTCAGTGAATGTTGATGTCGCAGTCCCCATCTTCTCTTTTTTTATCATTCTCTTTTTTAATCTTCAAATATTCTTCCTTAAAAACTATGCTCAGCTAAATTCTTGCTCAAAACATTTTAATATGCTTTTTACACTGCATTAATTTGAAACTCCAGGCTTACCCACTGTCCCCAAAATTTGATCCATAAATCTATTCTGGAGAATGAAATCCCTGTTCTAGACATGTCACTGATGCCAGATTAATTTATTCATTATCATAACTGACATGAAATCCAAAAAGTCCAACCTTGCAGCAGCATCACCTGATTTCTCCAAACTTGATCATGTTTCTCCTCTCATCCCAGTGTCTGGCTAGCCAAGGGACCTATTCCTAGAAGTATGCTCCAGTGCTCAAATCTGTAGAAAACTGCCTTTTATTAAAAACAAAATTACAATTTGATTTGTGTGTGTGTGTGTGTATGTACATTACAGCATGAGGTTGACGGTTAGAGACAACTCGTAAGAATCTACGCAGTGAAACTTGGCTGTGGATGCATGATACTTAATTTATAAAGTTTTAAATTTTAAAAAATTACTTACTAGCATTAAGGTGGCTATAGGAATAAAACACCTACACAATCATGCTGGAAAGCCTTCCGTAGGTATAGATTAAGTAACTTTTCCTGAGAGGATTAGAGTAGAAGAGATGGAGAGAATACCACGGAAGAGGAACCGTGAATGAGGAAAGATGGGGACTATACTCTGAGTTGATCGGGTCTCCTTTACAGGTCATTTGTTCACTTACTTGGGTTTTAAACAGCAAAGCAGGCTTCTCCACAGAATTGCCTTAGCTGGCTAATGAGGGCAGTAAGTGATGAATGTATGGGGTAAAGATCAGCAGAAGTATGGCTGTTACTTCATCCATACTAATCCTTGAGAGGTTGGGAGGACTTTGTAGTTGCATGTATTTCTATAATGAGTATAAGTTATTATGGTCCTAACCCAAGACATAGGGTGGATGTGGTTCATTTGGTTGTCTTGGATAGGTGTGTATCCAAGTGTTGCATAGATTTAGAAACTATAATGATCAGAAATAGCTTTTTCATTATTTAATTTTATCTAACATTATGTATGGCACAGAAAATGAGACCATTTAAATGGGATTAATACATCAGTTCTTGACAAATTGTCAATGCCTATTTCCTTTCAAGCTACAAAGTTTTATATATTTTTTGTATTTTTTATCTTGGGGTGAGGGACTATACTGATTAGTCTGTCAACTTTATACAAATTATAGTCACTGGGAGCAGGAACCTCAGCTGAGGAAATGTTATCTATGTGTCATTAAATTTATTATGTAGTTGAAGTTGACCTTGAACCACTGACACTACAGCCTTTACCTTTATAGTGCTGGAGTTACAGGTTTGTAATTCCAGAAACATTGTGTTTCTGCATGACCACTGATGGAAGTCAGGACTTCGTGTTTGCTAGAAAAACCCTGCACCAATCGAGCTACAGACCCAACCCTGTATGTAAAGTGGTCTTATAGTAATTTCTCTTTGAAGTCTTATAAGATTGTTGGTACTGACCCAACCCCATTCTGTAAAACTAGACTCTAAATAGTTAAGTGATTTTCCAAGACAGCAAGGTGAGTAACTATTGAAAATGAAATTTGAATTCTAGTCATCTTTCCCAACAAAGATTTGTTCTCATAATGAGCAAAAGAAATAATAAAATACACTTATCTGGTTAAAAAGAAGTAAGATGATGTTTCTCTCTAATCTTCATAAGTATTGGATGGTACTTAACCTCTTTATCCATGGAATATTAAAAATAAACAAATACAGAATTCAGCAAGGGGTTTGTTGAGGCTTTTGTCTTTCTGCTTCTCCTTCCCACTAAGGGTCTAAAGTGTTTCACAGTTAATTTTCTAGTTATTAAAACTATCATCATGCTGAGCTTTCTTTATTACAGGAAATATCAATTGGTTTCTGTTTCTGTGTTCTTCAGAAAACAAGAGCACAGAAGCTGTTTCCTGCAAATCTACCCCTGGGCATTTAAAAAGAAGAACTGTCCTTCGATGTTAGAAAAACTAAATAATTCCCATTGCAGTGTTCAGGAGGGACAGAAGACTGCAGCTCTTATGACCTGTTAGTGGCTGCTCTGGATCACATATGCAGACAGAATATATTGGCTTTATGAAAACTACACAACCAAGCATATAGAATAGGAATCTGCTATTTATTACATTTCCAATCACATAGAAAATATTATTGGAAGAAGAAATGTTTCCTAAGGTTGAGGAGAAAGGTTGGTGAATAAAGGTGCTTGCTGTACAGGCATGAGCACCTGAGTTTAATCCCTAAAATCCAAGCAGAAATTCATGGAGTAGTGAGCTTTTTATTATCACATCTCTGAGACTACACAGACAGGTAGTGCTCTCTGGATAGGCAGCCTAATTTTTGGATATTATAGAGGTATTAGAAGGTGGCTCCTGAAAAGTGACAACCGATGTTGTTCTCTAGCTTCAACATAGAAACATACACATGTATACATACACACCTCACATTCAGTTGTTTTTTTTTTTTTTAACTTTCAAAAAGAGATTAGTGGTCGCTGTGCCACTAAACTCTGATGATTATTGTGCCATTTAAACTCTAAAGTAAAAGTTGAAGGTCGGGTGTGGGTTGAAGACCAGATTCAGTGTGTTGATAAGAGACTGTTTCACAAATCAATACAGTTCTCAGAAGGACACTGTCACATGAAGAGACTAAATCTGTAAGGATAGGGAAGTAAACACACACAGCACCCCGATTTATGACTCAAGGCAGGGCTATGCTATCATCTCTAACACTGACTGGATTAGCTCCCTGATGATCAAGAAAATCTTGAAAATAAAGTAGATAGAAGCAAATTTTCTGATTTTTTTTTTCAGGGTGAGAGTCATGGCTTGAACAAACAAACAAAAATGTCTCAAGGGGTGAATGCATAGCAAAGAAGAGCCAAAGAAAGAAATAGACCATAAAATTCTTATTAGATGCTGGAATAATAATATAGTATAATACAGTATAATGTGTATTTTAACTGAATATGTAACTTTAATAAAGTTAAGTACGAAGTTCACTGAAATCTAATCACATAGTAAGCCATTAAAAATAGTACAAAATTTTGGAGTAAAAATGCAATCTTAAATAAAATAGGTGCATAGATACAATTTTTAAAAAGTTAGATAAGAATTATAAATTACAAAGTGAGAGGCAGATAGCTAGCTGGAAAATACACTTGATGTAGCTATATAAACAGTAGCCTGGGCCAAATTGGAAGAGGGCCTGTAGAAGTCATGGGTTATGATGAAGAGGCTCCTGGTTCTGAAATATGTCTCCTCAGGATTCTAAAGGAGAGACAGGATCTGGAAAGTGAACATATGAGACATTTGCAGGTTTATTGAAAGCCTCTGAAGTCTAAAGACAAAGTCAAGAAGGTACAGAACAACAACAACAAAAATCCCAACCAAATCCATGGTAGAGTTACTCAGAGGGAAATTTCCCGCACTGTGAAGCTGCTAAGAACTCTGGGAAGACAGGCTGTCTTCAGGTTATGACAGTCATGATAACCACAGCTGCTTCTAAGTACCTGAAGGAAGTTGAAATTGTTTCATATTTGCATTTGAAACTTTCATTAATCAGTCCAACTTTTTGCTTGTACTATTTTTTTGAGAATAGGTAAAAAGATCTACAAACTAACAATGTTACCAGCAAATAGCAAATAAAAGACAATTTTGATTTATGTAACTGTCAAAGTTAGGGGGACCGGTGCTCTCTGCGGCGTCCCAGCGCACTCTGGAGCAGGAGCAGCTGAACTCTGCACCTGGCCACACATACAGCTCCTGCTGCTGAGGGAATCTGCAAGGATCCCTACTGCGACCCCGAACTGAGTGAACTGAGCAAACCAATTGCAGGGGTCTGTGAGGGGCGGATTCGAACCCTGACCAGAGGTGAGGAGGGTTCAGCATGCCTCAGAGCCTGTATCCTGGCCTGGGAGGGAGAGTTGAGCTCACATTGCTTCCGGTTCCGCCACCGGGACCGGTGCTCTCTGCGGCGTCCCAGCGCACTCTGGAGCAGGAGCAGCTGAACTCTGCACCTGGCCACACACACAGCTCCTGCTGCTGAGGGAATCTGCAAGGCTCCCCACTGCGACCTCGAACTGAGCGA
>PVIH01008718.1:0-33779 GCA_004025045.1 Sigmodon hispidus
AGAGACCTTGAATAAGGATATATAGGGAAAGCTGAACACAAAGAAAATATATGTGTAGCAATCTTATTTGTATTTCTACCCTTGATAAGCCATGCTTATGATTCTTATCCTCTGTATAGTTATTGTTAACTCTTCTGCATTTTAAATTCTTTTTACTGTTTTTTTTTTGATAAATACAAAATAAAGAAGAAAAAAAAATCAATGGTGACAAAAAAAAATCAGCAAATTAATCCCACATCAAGAAAAATTTTAAATACTATATTTCATCCTCAGACTTAAACTCTGGGTCCACACTTCATAGAATAACAAAATATGGGAACACAGAAAATGTTCCAGTGATGAAATGTCTCTGAATACACAATGACTAAAATGCTGATTCAACATCAAATGGTTAAGAGCTCGGAGGTGCATCTGGCACCATTCAGGCATGTTTCACACGGTATCCTCCCTAAGCCTTGTTCGGAGTATGCAATCACAGACACTTTACACATATAACCCACAGAAAGTCAGTGAACCCTGTCTTAATGCCCTACTAGCTGGAGACTACTAAAGATTATGAATTGAAGTTTTAGTATACTTACAAAATGTTTGCTATTATAAAAGCAAAATTATTTAATAATAGAGAGCAAATACATATATTTTCCACTTTTTTTTCCATACAGAACTATCAAAGATTTGGGTTATGTTTGCTTGAAAGTTTGATTTTAAAAAAATTGAGTTAGTACTTGAACTTCATAAAAACAAACGAACAAAAATACTAACTTAATTTGACTCTGGATTAGGAGATAATTTCCACTAAATGACTTCGTACATAACTTTTTTTTTGTGCTGTGCTTCATGATAATCATCCCTTTTTACTTATTCTTTTATTTACAAAATAGTCTTTTATTCATGTATGCCCCCTACCCTTCCCCATCCCAATCCCTCCAAGTCAGCCTTCAGCCTCCCTCCTCTCCATCCCCCATCCCCTCCACCAGGAAGGCTAAAAAATCCCAAGATGGGTCAGTTCAGCGTGAGACACCCACTGCAGGCAAGTCTGATTTCCTCATCCTAATATCAGGACTGGATTAAGTGTTCTTCCAAAGGGAATGGGCTCTGAGATGCCAGCCCATGCACAAACACAGTTTGATTCCACTCCTCAAGGCTCCATATACTTCCCATGATAATCAACAGCTGCCTACCCTTGGAGGGACTAGCTCCTTTTCCCAATGGGTCCTCATGACTGTTGTTGATTCAGTAAGCTCCTGAAAGCTCCAGTCATCATCACTGTGGGAATTATCCTCATAATCTCTATCCCTTTGCTAATATAGATTCTTTTCCCTTGCTCTCAGCTTGACCAGGAGCTCAGCCAAGTGCTCAGCTATGAAGCTCTGCTTCCACCACTATTCATTGTTGGATGTAGTTTCTGTGATGACACTTTGGGTGATTTTCATTTGGTTATAGGGGAAGTCCTGTCTAGGCACTCCCTGCACTATTGGTTGTAGACCTAGCCAGGGACATCCTGTAAGTTCTTGGAGATTTCCCTAGCACCAGATCTCTTTCTAACCCCACATTGGCTTCCTCTATTAAAACATTCGTCTCTTTTTTTTTTCCTCCCTCTTTGTTGCTCCTCATATTCAATAATCTTCTTCTCTCATGATTTGTTCCCACCTCTTCTTGATTGCATACCATTATGCTTTCAATTTTCTAAGGAGATTTTCTCAGTTTTCTCTTCCTAAGGGAATCTCTGAGTGTCACTCTTAAGTTACTTCTGATCCCAAGGTTTTCAGGGGTTGTGATTTGCACCTCGGGTATTCTTTGAATTTTGTCTAAAGGTCACTTATGAGTGAATACATCCTGTGCCTATCTTTCTGGGCTTGTGATACCTTACTCAGAATGATATTCTCCAAATTTGCGTGTAAATTTTAGGATGTCATTTCTTTTTGAGTAATACTCCATTGAGTAGATGTACCACAGTTTGTTTATCTATTCTTCAGTTAAGGGTTGTCTAGGTTGTTTCCATTTTCTTGCTATTACAAATAATGCTGCTATGAATGTAGTTGAGTTAATGCCTTTGGGGTATGAGTGTGCATCCTTTGGGTGTATGACCAATAATGGTATTGCTAGATCCTTGGGGAGAGTGATTCCCATTTTTCTGAGAAACTGCCTTATTGCATTCCAAAGTGCCTATAGAAGTTTCCACTCTCACAAAAAATTGAGACGTGTTCCCCTTGCTTTCCAACCTCTCCAACATAGGCTATCATCTTTGTTTTTGAGTTTAAAGATTCTGACAGGTGTAAGGTGGTATCTCAAAGTTGTTTTGATTTGTATTTTTCTGATGACTAAGGATGTTGAGCAATTTTTCAAGTATGCTTCAGCCACTTATAATTCTTCTGCTGAGAATTTCCTTTAGTTCTCAACCCCATTTTTAATTGGATTATTTAGATTTTTTGGCTCTAGTTTCCTGAGCTCTCTCTATATTTTAGAGATCAGTCCTCTGTCAGTTGTAGGGTTAGTGAAGATCTTTTCCCATTCTGTAGGCTGTTGTTTTGTCTTATTGACTGTGTCCTTGACCTTACAGAAGCTTCTCAGTTTTAGGAAGTCCCACTTATTGATTGTTGTTCTTAGTATCTGTGCTACTGATGATACATTTAGGAAGTGGTCACTTGTGCCAATGTATTGCAGGGTATTTCCCACTTTCGTTTCTATCAAGTTCAGCATCACTGGATTTATGTTGAGGTCTTTGATCCACTTGGATTTGAATTTGAGTTTTGTGCAGGCTGATAGGTTGTTTTGTGTTTTTGTTTTTGTTTTTTTTAACAATGACTATTATAAAAATAAATAATTAAAAAAATTTTGGTATTTTATCTCATGAAATCAAATACTTAGTACATTGTAATTGACTTCTCACCCTGGTTGGGCCAGAAGTTTAGACCTGTCCATGGTGGCTTTAACCTCCTAAAATGACTCAAATGCTTATATTGGTTTCATAGAGTTTGGCTTGTGTCTCAGGCACATTACTAGCTAGCTCTTTCATCTTAATTCAAATTATTTTCATTAATCTACCTGCCACATGGCCCAATGCCCCTTAGTGCACCTGGGTCCTACATGCTTCTTCTTTGGAGGCTGCAGGGAATCTGCCTGACTCCACCCTCCTTCTACCTGTCTCTTTGCTGACTCCTCCATTCACTTCTATGGTGCTCCACACAGGCCCAAACAGTTCCTTTATTTACAAAATGATACAGAGAACAGTCCCACCACACTTCCTCTTTTCTGTCTAATCAAAAATAAAGGTTTCAATTTCATGATAGCAAAATTACATAAAACAGAACAGAACAGCTATCAAGCAAGAATTACAATGACCATATCTAATCTATTTGTATTAACAAAATTAAGGAAAATATTCTACTATCTACCTTATCCTTGTTAGTCTAGAGTTTCATGTCTAATATACTTTTAAATATCTAAGAAAATCTGTACCTATAGTTATTAATCCTTCAACCACATCAAAGACCACGGAAGAATATAATATTACTCAAATAAATTGGAAGTGCAAGCAATCTCCAAAATCTAGAAATGACAAAGATGATACTTGTCTAGCTGTACATTCACCCAAAATTCCTTTGTAATATTGGGGAATCCATCTTCAGCCTGTAGGCCCAGTGTCCCAGGGATATCTTTCAGTGATGCAAGAAATCTGGCATAGTGTGTCAGTTGCTTCTCCTTGTGTCCTGAATGATGCCTGGCAATTTTCTCTGCAAAGCAGGAATCTGAAGGACCATCTTGGCTGGTTCTGCCAAAGTTCAAAGGTCACTTTCCTATAAAACTTGCATGTCCAGTTTATACAGCATACTATCAAGCAGTCAATACAAGAACAGTTTCTTATCCAGTGGCTAACTGTTGCCACAGAGTAAATTTCACCTAAAGTTTCTTTGATGCCCATCATTCTCTTGAAATACATTGGTGTTGCCAGAGCAGACCTGTCTCACTGTCCAGAAATGTGGAAGTTCTTAAAATATTTTAAATGTGATATTCTGTATGTCTTTGAAGTGTTTGAAGGCTACCTCTCTAATTTAAATATATCTTTGTATACCTACAAAAAACTAACTAACATCATTATAAATTTGGTTATCATAGATGACTATTAATCTGCATTTCTCAATTACACATTACAATTTTAAATGAGTTACATAAACATCATACCTTATTCAAGAGTAGAAAAAAAATATACAGTATAACAAAACTGACCTTAGCTTTTGTATCAATAGACCAAAATAGATCCATTTTTTAAAATCATTTCTATATCATATTCTCTCCACACCATTGTTTGAAGATTAACTCTGATCATTATGAGCAATAATTTGGAAAATTAGGCATAGCTTTCTTTCTTTTACTACTTCCTACTGATTAAGGGGCACTGGCAATCTTATGAGGGTCCTGAGCCTCGATGGATCATCTTAATTAGCACCTGCAAGTTGATCTATGTATCAGAGAATTTTCTGATGTCCTTGGAAAATTAAACCATATTTGCCTGGAAACAATCCACAGGTTAGTGGAAACAAAAGCAGAAACTCTTTTCCCAAGCAACATATTCTTATAAACAGATTTCAAAGTCAAGATATCTTTTTTATTATGAATAAAGTCACATTTTCTATCTGTGTATATCCTTGATCAAGGTCCCTTCCTGCTCCTACACCCTCCAGTCACTCTCTCTTCTCCACATCTCCCCATCTCCAACCCAGCTAAAGCAGGAGGTCCCAAGGTCCCTATATGTCTTAACTCAGCATCCATTCTTCAGCAGATCCAGTTTCCTCACCCCCAACATCAAGACTGAGTCAGTTGTGTCTCTTGAAGGAGTGGCATCCAAGGTGCCAGTCCAAGGCGTTTCAGATGCCAAGCTGTTCAGTGGTTGTGGTTTGCAGCTTGGACATGCTTTCTTTTTTGCTTTTCTTGTTTAGAGTCCACTAATGAGTGAGTACAACTCCAGCTTATCTTTTTGTGTTTGTGATACCTTGCTCAGGAGGATATTCGCCAAATTTATCCATTTGACTTCAAATTTTAGGATATATTTTTTTCTTATTACTGAGTAGTACTCCATTGAGTAGATGTACCACAGCTTGTTAATCCATTCTTCAGTTGAGGGGCAACTAGGTTGTTTCCAGGTTCTTAGTATTATGAATAATACTGCTATGAACATAGTTGATGCCTTTGGAGTGCGAATGTGTGTCTTTTTAGTATACATCCAGAAGTGGTATTGTTGGATCCTTGGGGAAATTATTCCATTACTCCCAGTTTTCTGAGAAACCATCATACTGCATTCCATAGGGGTTGAACAAGCTTACAATAAAATATATGTTTGTTTGACTAAGCATCATTTGTAAACAATTGTCTTTCTGTAGTTAATTCATTAAAAGACAAAAATTAAAAGAAAACACAATAATAACCATAATCCAGACTCTTAGTGTATTTTCTATCTCTACGTAGCTTATGTTTTTATATTCTATTACTCTTTTTTAGGGACTTTCTCTACACTCTATTTTTCTATCTGAAGGCTATGTATGTTTGACACACATTGTAACCTTTTTAGAGGTTTAGCGAGTCTAAATCTGTTTCATTTAGAATCCTTAATCATTTTCTAACCAGAGGAGCTTTTAAAATGTTAGTATCGCTTAGATTGCTGGCTCTGCTACTTTTGGTGGTTTTTCTATATGGTGGAGGTGCCCAAGTCTCTGCTCATTTGTTTCCAGCGAAAAGAGTGGACTCAAGAAAATGCAGCTACCAAAAAATGTGTCTTTGACTATGTTGTCTTTCTGTTCAATATAAGCGAAAACCTTAAATCAGTCACATACAGTTTGTTGTTTATACCTACTCTTCCATGAGACCTATGTGTTTAAGCTGCCTGCCACAGACTCACCATTTTTAAATTTAAGCCTGAACACTACAGTGTCTTTGTACCATAAATCAATTCAGGTATGCAATTCAGAAGCCTCTCTTTGGCTTTATTTCAGTGCTCTAGAATGCTTTTTAAGCATTTTAAACTTTCTTAGGTTTTATGAGGGTGTTCAGGCCCAATATTGGGATGTCATTTGCTTTAATTGACCTCTGACCCTATTTGGGCCAGAAGTTCAGAACTGTCCATGGCAGCTTTTATCCCCCCACCCAAAAAAAACTGACACAGATGCTTATATTAATTCCATAGTGTTTGGCTTATGTCTCAGGCATGTTACTCTTTCAACCCATTTTCATTAATCTACCTGCCATGTGGCCAAGTGGCCCCTAGCTTACCTGGGTAATACATACTTTTTGTTTAGAGGCTGGAGGAAGTCTGCCTGACTCCACTCTTCTTCTACCCCTCTCTTCTCTGATTTTTCCACCTATTTCTATGGTGTTCCACACAGGCCCAAACAGCTCCTTTACTTACAGAATGATACAGAGAACAGTCCCACCATATTACTCTAATCTCCCCAGATTTCTGTGGTAGTTTTATTGAGAATGGCTCCCACAGATTCGCATGTTTGAATACTTGACCATTAGCTTGGGAAAGATAAGGAACTGTGGCACATTGAAGAAGGTATATCAGTGGGTGTGAACTTCTGGGTTTCAAAAGTTCAAGACATTTCCAGTTTTACAGCTTTGTGTTCTCCATTCTGTTTATTCTTAAAGAGGGAATGTAAGCTCTCAGATGCAATATTAACACCATTTTTATCTACCTACTGCCATCCTTTCTACCATGAGATTTACGGATTTATTCCATGAAACTGTAACCTCCAATAAACTCATTCTTCTCTAAGTTGCCTTTGTCATACTGTCTCTTTGCAGCACCTGAAAATTATAAAATAAATAAGACAGGCTCTAAAATGTTCTCAAATATTACAACTAGAAACAGACCTAGCATTTATATATACAAAGCTATAAAAAGATATTTTACATTCTTATGACAAGAGTGATACACAGTTAATTATTTCTACTTTGGTCTTAAAATAATGCGGAACATACTATAAAAGATGGCTATGATTCCCAGAGTATTGTTCTTGACACAATTGCACCACAGGGAAGCCTATAATTGTTAAACTCTTTGCTGTAATTGCCCTAAAGAACTGTGAAGTATGGATAATTTGGATATACTTTTGACACACTTTGACCTGAATAAAAGGTCTGTGTCATAAATTAATTGGACACTTCCCACTGATACCATTACTGATACATAATTTGACCCAGGTTTAAATCATAGGCAAGTTAGTAGAAGATATATATATATATATATATATATATATATATATATATATTCTCTGACAAAAAATATAGAAATGCAAAATACTTAGTTTAAGATGTTAATAGCAGGTATACTTTCATTACATATTAGTTTATTAGATAATATCAAGTATGAGTACTTTAAAGTAAGTAATAAATGCTGGAGTAGAAATTGAAATGACATAAATCATGAAAACTAAAACAGTATCACTGCAGAAAATAAAGCTAAGCAAAGACAGTAATGGCCCAGAAAGCACTCTTTAACTCATCTCTGACCTATCATGTCAGACAAAGACTCTCAGCAAGACAATGTGAAGAATTTAATATTAGACTAAAAATATGTGGGTGATATGTTGTGTATTTAACAAAATTTGTCTAAAATATCAAAGGACAGAGCCATCTCTTCCAGACTTTTTGTTTTGTTTTTGAGGCACTGTTTTCTGTATAATAGTTGTAGCTGTCTTGGAACTTAATCTATAGATGAGGCTGGCTTTCAAATCATAGATACCTGCCTGCTTCTTCCTTTCAAGTGCCTGGATTAAAGGTGTGCACCACCACTGCCTGGCTACTAGTCCTTGATCTCACAGAGATCCAGATAGAGAATCTCTGATTGCTGAGTGATGGAACTAAAGGAGTGTGTCACCCACTCCACAACCTTTAAGGCTTGGCTGTGGATAATTCTGTCCTTTGATATTCCAGACAAATTTTATTAAATATACATTATATCACCACAAATTTGAATCCATAAATAGCTCTATACCCTTATCAAGGCACACCCATAGTCAAATGTCAAACTCCATCAATTCCTATAGGCTTATTTGAAAGTAAGTACACATTGTACTGTAAAGAAATTTAAATAAGTACTAAACAGTTTTGCCCTCATTATTTTTAAAAACTTAAAAATAAATATGAGGCAGAAAAGGAAAAAACAACACAAAAAGCATAAACTAAACTGTATGCCTTTTATGCATATATGCAGAAGTAAAATAATAAAACCTACTATTTTAATTAAAATATATTTCTTAAAGATAGAGTCAACAGAATTCATTAGAAATGTGTCTTTACAAGCATGCTCACAGATCTTGAGACCAAACCTGCATTACAGTCACGAAAATCAGTCTCTCTCCTTCTGTGATGTCTTTCATTGATGTTAATATTCAATGTGACCATTCTGCATCTGCATATTATATAATCTTCATTTTGAAGAAAAGTGTCTCAGTAGTAGAATCAGCTATTAGGGACTGGCACAAATATCATTGCATAAAAAACTGAATCAAGGATATGTCACATACAAAGATATGAAACAGTATATAAGAAATCTCTTTTAGTACAAGTGTGGTACTCCTTCCAAAGACAATTTTTAGGAAACAATGACAAACTTTTGTGTGGATACAAATTCAAAAATGGCATGAGGAAAAAGGAAGCAGGAAGATGTATCAGTAAGTATATTTTATGTAATAAATATGTAAGTTAAAACAATTGAACATGATGTAATCATTGTTAAGGTATAAATCCATTTGTCTGCATACACTCTTTATCAACTACTTTTTGTATGTGAGTGTCTCTTATATGTATAGATATGAAGCACATTTCTTTGATGTCAGCAGAATACAGAGGAAGTGATTACATCCTCTAAAACTGTAGTAATAGACAGTTCTGTGCTAATCTGTCATCACTAAAAACTGAGCAAGTGTTCTCTGTGAGAGCAGCAAAAGTTTTTAACTGTTGAGCCCCTTTTCTATCCCCATCATAACACATTTTAACAAGATTATACAAGTGCAGCATTGTAAAATTAGAGAATTACCATAAAATATTTATTTAGAGGGGCTGGAGAGATGGCTCAGTGGTTAAGATCACTGACTGTTCTTCTGGAGGACCTGGGTTCAATCTGAGCATCCACATAGAAGCTAACAACTGCCTGTAATTCCAAGATCTGACACACTTACACAATTATACATGCAGGAAAAATACCAATTCACATAAAATTAAAAAAAATATATTTATTTTGATAATTAATTAATTTAATCTTTAAATATATAGAGTGGCTATTCCTAATAATATTATAATCAAGAAACAATATGAAATTAATTCATTATACTTTCTATGTTTAAATTAATAGAATCTATCAAACACAGAACAGAGACAAAATCTGCATGATAAGAAGTTTAGAGTAAATACGCAGTATTCTTAAGCATAGGTATATGTTTAAAGATACAGATATGTCACAGTTTCACACAAAAGCATATAATTATTCAATATTATACTAGATTTTAAAGCTATTTTGAATTGTATTATTTTAATATTTTAGTTAAGTTTCTTTTGTTGTATTTAGACAAAGAATACTGCTTATTGTCTTAATCATTGTTCTATTGCTGTGAGGAGACACCATGACCAAGGCAACTTTTATAAAAAGGAGCATTTATTGAGGGCTTGATTGCAGTTTCAGAATCTTAGTTCATTATCATTATGAAAGAGAGCAGAGTGGCAGATAACTAATAGACTGGAAAAGCAGGTCACAGCCATGTCCAGATTAAGAGAGAGAGAGAGAGAGAGAGAGAGAGAGAGAGAGAGAGAGAGAGAGAGAGAGAGAGAGAGACTAGGCCTGCCTTGGGATTTCAAAATCTTAAAGTGCAAGCCCACTGACTCTCTTCCTTCAACAATGCCCCACCTACTTCAACAGGACCCCATACATAAAGACATTATTTATATGATAAGACTATCATGTATACTACCATACTGCACTCTTTATCTGCATGGGCTTGTCACCAGAAAAAAACTGCAAAATGTCAGGCATTTTTAACTATTCTAAGTAAGTATAATTTCTTTAAAGTAAATGAAAAATAATTACATTATGTTCATCATTTTAAACAATCAAATAAAAATAAAATTTACATAAAAGCATAAAAATCATACAAAAATAAAAGAGTTTTGTATTGATATAAATATATGATAAATCAGTAATACATTTTAAAATATCATGTTTCAAATTTTAAATTTGGGTTTGCCACAGAAAAGTAATTTTGTATATGGAGTGTACTGCTATGCAAATAACCTAATAGCAAAGGATCCAACCAAAAAATTCTGATTAGGTAAGAAGAAGTAAACAGAAAATACAAGATGTCATTCTATTTGAGCTATATATAAAGGCAATAAATACAAATTACACAAATATAGTTATTGTCAGAAGACAATAATTAATTCACCAAGATTAATAAACTACAAACCAAAAAAATTGTTTAAATTTGCCAACCTGGATGTTTGTCTAGGAATATTTTAGACTAAAATGAATTACTGTCTTTCTAAGTTTTCTATTATTGTAAAGAGACAGCATGACCATGTCAACCCTTTGTAATAAAATTATTTAATTGTGGATTATTTACAGGTTTAATAATTTACTTCATTATTTTCAAAGCAGGAAGCATCCAACAGGCAGAGAGACATGTGCTGAAGAGGTAATTGGGAGTTCTACATCTAGATAGGCAGGCAGCAGAGAGAGTGACACTGGTCCTTCCTTGAACTTCTGCCAATAAGAGCACATCTGCACTAAAGCCACTCCCTATGAGTCTTTGGGGTAATTTTTATTGAGACCACAGCTATCCTGAAAAAGTCATAAAATGAAAAGTAAATGAGTGCTAGTATTTTATATGTGCTGAAGTGGACATATGACATTGTGGTTTTAAACAGCATAGAATAATATAAAAAAAGCAAGAAGCAAAATTACTGTAAAGTTATGAAAATGATGCCCTAGTCCTCAAATGAAAAGTATACAAAAATAATAGCTATAACAAATTCAAGGTGTTTTTTTGTTGTTGTTTCTTTTTCTAGATGCTAGGGCATTTGATGTAGAATCAATGACATACTATTTGTCAATATTTAATTTTAAGGGAGAAAATAGCTGTGATTGCTCTTTGACAGATTCTACAACTCTTAGGGTAAGTTAAAAAATATAAGCATATTTAAAGAAGCTTTGAGATTTAATATGTATTAAATAATTAAATTACCACATTATTAATTTTAGCAAGTGTTGTAATTTATTTTTAGAGGTTAGTATTAAACACAATTAAATGCATTTTTGGATAAAGTTCTGTCACGTTTTTATCTTTAAAACTGTGTCTGTATACAAGGTGAGTAGTTCCTCTGGATAGTTTTCTTTAAATACTGAATTATTAATATATGTATATTTCCTAAAGCATGTTTAGTTACTTAACTTCTTTTCTTAATGCCATCAAAAATGTCACTACCCACAATGAGCTGAGCCATCTGCATCAATAATTAATAATAAAAAACATACTCCACTAGTGAGAAGGCATTATTCGCCTTGACCTAAAGGTGTGGTCTTTAAATCTTGAAGATCCCTGTACAGGGTATGGCCAGCCTCTTTGGGGACTATGCTGTCTCCCCTTTGAGTTTGTTTCCTACACTCTCAGAGGGAAAATTTGCTCTGGCAATTATGTGGGACATTTCAACCCTCCAGGAATTGCCCTAAGGTTCAGTCTTGTACCAGTGAGTGTTTCATATAAACTCCTTAGTAAATATTAATTATTTTATATAATCTATTGTGAGTGAATCATTCCTAAGATAAATGGCTCCTAACTTGGGTTTCGGGGCTATCAGAGGACTTACACCTGCCCACACCGACTAAGGGCCACTCATGTATTTCCAAGCAGCTTTTGTCTTACTTTTGGGTTCCAAGATAGAATAAAATTCGATCTTCACTTGCTTTAAAGGGGAATATTTTCTGACTGACAGAGCAGGCTGCCTGCTCTTTAAAAAGAGCTTTCCTATTCCTTGGCACCAGGTCAAGGAAATTGTAAAGAAATGTCTGACTTGCTCCTTCTATAACCAGATATCATTACCAGCTGGAAGCAATGCTAAAGGTATGAAAAAATAAGATTTGGCAGATGCATGTATTTTATTTTGCAGAATTTGGAAAGATGAAATATGTACACTATACTATTGATACTTACTTAGAACTTCAATGTGTAACTGCCCTGAGCTCTAAAAGGGATGTTTCTGTAATTATACACTTTTTGGAAATCATGACCTGTGGTGGAATGATCTCTGTACGATGTAAATAAATAACTGTTTGGACCCATGCAGGGCACCGTAGATGTGGGTGGAGAATCAGAGGCAGCCAGGTAGAAGGAGGGTGGAGTTAGTCACTCTGTATCGGACCCCCAAGAGGAGCAGACACGTAAGAGGTACTGGCCAGCCACAGGCTGAGCCACGTGGCGGGAAGATTAATGGAAATGGGTTAATCTAAGAAGAAAGAGCTAGCTAGTAATGTGCTTAAGATATGGGCCAAACAGTGTTAAAGTATATAAGTGTGTGATTCATTTTTTTGGGGGGGACAAAAGCCGCGGGCGCACAGACCAGGCTCCAAACTGCCGGCACCACACGCGTGCCAAGTCATAAACTTCCAGCCCCAAACAGGCCGGGAAAAACATACTACAACAATGACCATTATGGAATTTCTGTTCAAATTAAGACTGACATTGCTCCAGCATATGTTTCTCAAAGGATAAAGCAGATTTTTGGATATTATAATATAAAGTGCATTACATTGCATTACATGTATACCACACAATTCTATAGGGCAAGCAGTTGTGGAAAGATCTCATCACACCTTAAAAGAAGCCATAAACAGAAAGGAGGAACAACAACAACAACAACAAAAATACTCAGGGAGGGATTGCATTATGCCTTACTAACCTTGAATTTCCTTAATGCATGAGAAAGGAACAACAGCTGTGGAGAGACATTGGATAACAGAGAAAACTTCTGAGATAAACCAACCTGTCTCCTTCAAGGATGTGCTGACTTCAGAATGGAAGCCAAGATATGGGGAAGGGTTTTGCTTCTGTTTCCACAGAAGAGGAAAAACTACAGTTGCCTAGAAAATTAATAAAGATCCAATTTGTAAAGGAGCCACCTCTTAAAGAGGAGAAGTAATGGCTCATCCACCAATATGACAATTGAATATACAGTAAATAAAACTCATTTAACAAGGCTGACGCAAGGTTTTATTTAAAATATTTTGCACATTAATGCATATTAAGCATATTGTTGTCATTTCCAGAATGCAATTTCTGCCTCTTTTTAATGATACTAGTCAGAATATAGATTACATCTCTGTTTAGGATGTTTTGTATATCTCTGTTTATATATTTTGTATAGAGAGAATACTGTTGTCATTTTGCATTATACATTTGCCTTTGTTTAATGTTTATATGATTGTCATACCTGAAGTCATTATCAATAACTGTACAGCCATTTACAGGTTGTCTATTATTGCAATGTAATCTTTAGTCTTTAGGATGGTGAGAATTGCAGATCACAGTTATATAGGTTTGCCAGGTGCTAGTCATGTTCAGCTTTCTCAGATATATAGTAGAATATAACAGATAGACAGGAGTCTTCAAACCCTTCATAGACCTGGAGAATATAGGATTTAATGTTTTATTTTTCAGAATTTGGCTATGAGAAACAGGATCACTTCTGGTATAACCGTTCCTTTCCCAAGATGTTGTTGGGCATCAGCAACACTTCACAAGGAATTTGTCTTTCTTAGCGAATAATGACCTATTGGACAAAGAACTGCTCTTGCCTTGACTGCTGACAGCACACTGTCCATTCCAGGCAAGCATGATGAAAGACAAAGAGTGCTGAAACCTGACAAGATAGGATAAGAGAGTTTCTCAAATTACTTTGCTTCTGAAGTGATATGTCAGTTATCCTAGACCTATAGCAAAAAGGTGAATGCTCTAACTTTGCAGAAAAACTGTGGTGACCGCTCAGGCAGTCACCTAAATTTTGAAAGTTACTTGCTCATGATTTCATCTTATTCAGGTAAGATGCTTACTTTTTTTTCCTCAGGTCTTTGATGGGGTTAAAGACTTGAGTGTTAAGTATCATCTCATTTCTTAGCTAAGAGAATTTAGGTATTAGATTTGTATTATTCAAGATAAACAGCTTTGAAGTTATCCCTATATTTTACCACTTAACAATATTCTAGATATTTAAGATATACTTTATGTTAGTTAAGGGTAGTTTGACCTTGTTTATGTTATTTGTCTTTTCTTCTCCTGGACATTACCATATAATTGTTTCTATTTTACATTGTTTTATATTTAGGTTTAGAACATTTATATTTGGACAAAAAGGTGAGATGTAGTGAGGAGCAGACAGTTTTTGCCTTGACCTAGAGGTATGGTCTTTAAAGTTTGAGAACTCTTGTATGGAGTGTGATCAGACACTTTGAAGAACAGTTGCACCTTTGCCTCACTTTTCTGTTTGTTCCCTGCATTCTCCGAGAGAGGATTGCTGATGCTGCCAACTCCTGCGACAATGCAACCCTGCAGGAATATCCCTAAGACCCAATGATGTATCAATGAATGTTGCATATAAACACCTTCATAAATATTAATCCTTTTATAGTCAATTGCCAGTGAATAATTTCTACAACATACTCATAGACCAATTAGGGTAGTGAGGTTCTTTGCTCTCAAATGATGCAAGCTTATGTCAGTTTGACATAAAACTAGACAAGACATAAAATATCTGAATTCTAATTAGTTAGTATTCAATTAACAAATCAGAATATATGCACATTTTTATCATAATCATTGTTTACAGGATGGATTGCAACCATACAAACTGGTGATATTTACTCCTTCATAGCTGTAATTAGAAATATTTTGTGTAATGTTCCTGAAATAAAATGAGGTTGATAAATAATGATCTATTTTAGTATCACCCCATGAAAACTGCATTTCATAAAAAGAAATATAAAGTGTCATATATGCTTCTGTTTCTAATATAAAAAAGTTAACTTCTTTGGAAATTTCATTATTTTTGACCATAGAAAAATGTTCAGTACTTGAAAAGCTAATAATTTGTTATTTAAGTACAAGTTAAAGAATTATTATAGACCATGGAGACCTCAACTGACTCTCCGATTTGACCATGTTTATTTAAGGGCAGGTATAACAAGCATGAAATTTCCTGGAAACATGAAAAATATGAAGCTGATAGCCAACATTTTTCTGTTATCTGTATAGAGATATAACAGAAACTCAACATAGGAGTCAATAATGTCAATACTATAATCATTTAAATTTTCCAATTTTTTATTGCTTGCTCACCCTAACGTTAAGGGTGACTTTTCTCTGACCTAGAGAAGAATTCCTCAAGTTTGCCAGGAAATATAAAATTTGAAACTTCCTCTTGGCTTTCAGTAAAATATTAAAAATGTTATTATATAAATTAAGATTTAGGGAAAGAAAGTCATTAAATGGCCTACCTGTTGCTCACCACAGGCTTAAAATAAAAGTTGCTGCATCTTTACAAGTAAAAGTTGCATGCATCTTTACAATTAAAATGTTAAGTATTTTCCTAAGAATTTAGAAGGGAAAAAACTTCCTACATTAAAAATATGGACAGAAATATGAAACAACTCTTACTCATTTTCTCTTAGCTTTTAAAATTATTGTATGATGAGAGAGAAAGAATATCAGACATTTGAATTTGAAATTACATCTCTCATACTTTCATATTATCAAGACATCATAGCTTCAGCTCCTGTTTGATCATTCATAAGGCAATCAACTCTACTTTACAGAGGAGTCAATCAGCTAACATATAGAGTCTCTCACATTTCCAATGTGGGATAAACCTCCAGAACTATGACTGTTAAATCAATACTATCATTACCAAAGACAAAAGTGTGATATTGAGAAAAAGTAAAATGATTTTCTGGCTGTGTCAAATGAGAAAAAAAACTGGCCCCTCCAAATTGCTTCACTGGTAACCAATCGTGCCTCACTTGAATGAATCCACCACTGCTTCTGTTTCTATTCTTCAAGCAAAGTTGAATATACTGATTGGCCAAAGGCAAACAGAAAGTATGAGTTGGGCTACTAGACTAAGAAGACTATGAGAACAAGAAAAGCAGAGCAGAGATGCCAGGGAAACACAGAGGAAAGAAGTTAAAATGTTGTTAAGAAAAGGTACTGAGGTGCATGGCTGAATAAGATAAGAATTATGAGTTATGTGTTAGTGTAAGAGAAAAATCTAACGAGCATTATGCCAGAGCCATAGGCTGATCAGCATAAAATTAATACAAGCATCTGTGTATTTCTGTGGAACTATGGGTCTGTGGGTCTGTACCACAGGCTTGATAGGCCAGAAACCTCTTCCTACAAATTCTTCTTTAAGAGCTGACTTTATACCAAGTTGAAATAGGCAGTCCAGTGATTTGTACTTTATGGTATCAAGAGCACAGTGTTCTGAACAACAATGTAGGTAATTGGTGCTTAATCTTCAAATAAAATCACATTATGACAAACTCAGCTTTCCAAATACCATTCAAGATTCTGAAGTAAAAGAAAAAAGAGTTTGAAATATTAAAGATATTTGTTAGGCTCAACACTATATTTCTATATTTCACATGACTTTTTTAGCTTTAAAAAGAGTAATGCACAAAACAAATTGGGAATATTGAAAGTTAGCTTATCTTGGCCTTCATCTTTCCTTCATTAAGTCAATAGAACAGATATTTCCATGTGTAAACAGTACTAAATTTGCTCATTTAGAAAAGAAAAGAAAAAGAAAATGCAGGGCTACAGGAGATCAAAGCTCAACAGAGATCACAAATTTTGAGCTTTTACAACTATACACAGATCTATATGTTACCTTCTGTTGCTTATGCCACTCTTTATAAACAAAAATTAGGTATTTTGGGAATAGCAATGTGCATCTGGCTGTTTCTCAATTGGACAATAGCTTACTTTTCCAAATGAACTACAATTTTCCTCTTTACATTTTATATTTGAAGGATAAGAGTCCTATGTACCTTACAAAATGGTGATGATATATTTTAGTGGCATTACCACTTTCTTATTAGAATAAGGATAAACTATATTCCACTTATATTTTGGAACAAAACAGAAATTCACAAAACAAAATTTCACACAAAGAGAAATTTTAAATATTACCAATGAAGCTTAAAATTACTGTAAAACTAGAAATAATGTAAAATAACAAATTTCATACACAAACAGGTTAAAAAACAGGATATAATTATATAGTAAATACATTTCTTTGTCTCCAATTCTGATAATTTTATGCAAAAAAGAAAGACTAATGACATTTAAAAATGAATATAGATTTTACTATCTCTTGCTTAAGAGTATAACTTATTGAATAACTACACAACTAGGTGAATAGGATTATATATATAACTAATGAGTCTGAAACAGGGATATACAAATGACTGAAAGGCACTTGAAAAAGTGCTCAACATCTTTAGCTATCAGAGTAATGAAAATCAAAACAACTTTGAGATACCACCTTACACCTGCCAGAATGGAGAAGATTAAAAACACAAATGACAGCCTATGCTGGAGAGGTTGAGGAGCAAGGGGAACACTTTTCCATAGTTGGTGAGAGTATAAGCTTGTTCAGCAACTCTGGAATTCAGTATGGTGATTTCTCAGAAAACTGGGATACAATCTCCCCAAGGATCCAGCAACACCACTCTTAGGCATATACCCTAAAGGTGCATATTCACACTCCAAAGGCTAAACTATGTTAATAGTAGCATTATTTCTAATAGCAAGAACCTGAAAACAACCTAGATATCCCTCAACTGAAGAATGGATTAACAAACTGTGGTACATATACACAATGGAGTACTACTCAGCAGTAAGAAAAAATGATATCCTAAAAATTGCAGCCAAATGGATGGATTTGGAGAATATCCCCCTGAGCCAGGTATCTCAAACCCAGAAAAATAAGCAGGGGATGTGCTCACTTATTAGTGGATTCTAAACAAAAGAGCAAAGAGCAAAGCATGCCCAAGCTTCAAAACACAACCACTGAACAGCTTGGGATCTGAAACCCCTTGGACTGACACCATGGATCCCACTCCCTCCAGAGGAACACTTGACCCAGTCTTGATGTTGGTGTTAAGAAAGTGGATCCGCCAGGAGTGGATGCTGAACTAAGTCATATTAGGACTTGGGACCTCCTGTCCTTGCTGGGGAGGAGATAAAGAAATGTGGAGGAGAGTGACTGGAAGGGAAGGGAAGGGGAAGGGAGCTTGAACAAGAATATACACAGATAAAACATATGACTTTGTTCATAATAAAAAAGGAAAAAGTTGTATTTTAAGCTTATTTATCAAAAAATCAATTGTTCTTTGATTAAAACGATTGCCTAAATATTTGAAAGGAGATTAGTCATTAGAAAAGTTATTGAACTTGAAGTGGGTATAGAGCACAAAGTAGAATTACCCTAAAAATTATGGCAATAAAACAGTCAAAGCTAATCATGGCTTTAGTATGTATTAATAAAATATTTGAACTTTAAAACAAAGAAAGGTCAGTTTAAGTTTATTCTTGAACAAACTTTGGATATAGGAACTGCTTTGGAAACTATGAAATTTTCATTTTTCTTTTCTTCAGTTGTTTCCACTATAGCCATTTTACAAAACTGCAGCCCAAATTCTAGAACTGATGAAGTATATTGGAATAATATTCCTACCTTAAGATTTTATTTAAATTATATGTCCTCAGTAACTTTTTGTTCCAATATCAAACCTAAGATTCCACATTATGTTTATAGTTGTCACATTGTCTGTAGTGTCTCTCAAGAATTACTCTGACATTTGTTCTATTTCACTGCAGTGGCCTTGTCAAACAATACCGATGATTTATTTGATGTAATAGCGATATATTTGGATGTGTTGCATACTTCTCCATGATGAGCATGGGTAGAAAAGCATTTGGAGAATTCACAAGAGACTACTGTTGAAAACTTCTCAACATATTTTGTTATGAGATTATGTTGTCTATAGGTTATAACTAGTAATACTTACCTTCTCAGTTTCTTCACAAAGATGTTAATGTCTTGCCTTTATAGTGAATTCACACACACCAACACACACCCACACACACACACACACACACTCAAAACATGGAGGAGCAAAGAGAAAGATAGAAACAGTGACTCAAATAGATAAAGAGGCAGAGATAAAAAGAGACAGAAAACCAGAGGGGAGAGAGCACTTTTATTATTCATTAGTACCAACTTAAAGTTGGATTTCTTTCTAAAAAAAATGTATTTTACTTGGTTCATATGTTTATTTTCATTAGAAAGTGCAATGATTAGGACAACCTTAATTTTTATTGATTGCATAGGAAATTAGGGTAAAGCAGAAAGCACTGGTAATAAGATCATAGATGTCAATAAATTACTTTGTGTGAAGTATACTGTTCAGTTTGTTATTTTTGTACTATTATTGCACATGACCTTTACTTAACCCAATGAAAAATATACCAGTGACATCAGTAGGCTACAGGAAAAATAAAAACTAGAAAATACCTGCAAACATAAGTCTATATTAACATAACTTCAATTAAACCCTTCAATGGTGGAGTATAATGGCACCATTCCAAGTGACTTTAGATAATTCTAATAAGAATTAAAGAAATCTATACATGTAACAAATATAAGACCTATGTACATGTATACAAGAAATAATCAAATATATATGTTTAGATAAGAACCAGGTTCACAATGTTGTGGAAAACATTATATTGTAAAATGTTATATTGTTTAAAAAAAAGAGAAAGAAAACTAAAGTAAAATTTGTATTTTATTACAATTAAAATAGTGGAATTTACAAATATATGAGATACATTGCAAATTTATGTATAAAATATGTGTGGTAAATATTTGATAGAAAAAATAAACAAGTAGTTGTGTAAATTTTATTAAATATATTCTTTAATTATATACAGTGAGAAAAGTTCCATACACAGCTGTCCAAGGAGTACTATGGGTGTTCATGGTCTGAGATTTGATTCCTAAATTCTATTATTCAACAACAATTTGTTGATATTTCCTCTGAATTTCAAGATTATGGCAGGAAGAGTATTTAATGATATTTTAATTTTGTCTAAATGTGATATATACTTTTTCTAATTTCAATATGATCATGACTACTATATTTTCCTAATAGTGTTATGTGAAATGGAGAAGACACAAAAGTTTTCTAGACATGATAAGTAGAAGAAAATAATTGATGTTGCTAGTTAAGGCAAAAGAAACTAAGCATATCCAGTCATATATACCTCAGCTGTGGAATAATGCTGTGAAAGAACAAGGCACTGGGTTTCTCCCAATTCTCCAGAGCTCTGAGAACCTTTAGTAGTCAGTTCTATGTAAAACAAATAATTTGCAGTATGGATAAGTTAAATTGAATATGTATCTAATATTTCCAAATATCTGATTTAAGTAAAGCCATAGTAGACTTTTAATTTTAATTAAAAATTTTATACTCCAATTCCATCAAATTATTCTCTCTTTTAAAAAGTGTTTAATAAATGTACATAACTATTTTTGAGGATTAAAGATTTAATATGATGATTTTGCTCATAATACAAGCTGTATATCATAGCGGGATTCCCAGTAGATTCTATAGAAATGAAGAGAAATATATAACAAAAAATCTTTGTTATAAAATAAATCAAAACTACTATTTTAATAAACAACATTGGGTAGTAAGTAGATTTCAAATTTACTATTTGAAAAATATGGTATTAAGATAACAGTGATATCAGATGTCAAGAAGATGAGTATCTTAGTCAGGAAACAATTTATTCAAACTGTCATAAAAATGGAATGTAGTTCAATATGTCTTGAGTTGTGGCAGTCAGCCATTATTACAAAACTGTATGATATTCTTGAAATGTTATATATTCCTAAACGATATTTGTATTCTTTAAATAATCCCATTAAAGTTTATTGCCTTGTACACCCAGAACCAGAGTAACCTAGAAAACATGGTAGTCAGCTCTTAAAAGTGTTTTTCATTTTACTGCCAAAAGACAAGAAACTTATGCTGCATGAGAACAATCCTCTGCTGGTAAAGTAGAAACTAAATGTGTTTCATAGCCAAGCTCTTGAGTAGAGAGAGAATTTTCTTTAGTAAGAATTTCTTTCTCCAAATACCATGATTTTTTATCAAAATGAAATATCATCTCTACATTGTGTTTATAGTCTCATGATTTCTGAGCTATGCACATTTCTTAATTAAAGAACAAAGTAAAAGTCATTAGAACAGCCACTCTTTTTGTCAATGCCTTTAGCTTCTTATAGCTGGCTTTTGATAATGCAATAGAAACAACCAGTTCTGTATTATTACTGTGTTTATATTCATTCAGTCTATATGTAGGAGATATACTGTGAGATTCATGTGGAGATCAGAGTACAACTGTTAGATTTCAGTTCTCTACTTCCATATTCGTGGATTCCAGAGATCAAACTCACATTCACAGATTTGTATATCACACCATTTTATATTTTATGTAGTACACTTTATGTTATACATCATTTGTATTAAAATTTTTATCATAGAATCAAGAGAGTATTTTCATGTACAAGAAACAGTGATCCATTTGATTTCATGGTTATTTAGAGGTTGAAATTACCTTGATAGTGGAATATGTTGAATGTACTTTTTATCTACCTATGCAACCATGTATAAAAATAACAATAAAAAGATAAAATTCATTTGATAAATGAGAGAATTAATTCATTCAGTTCTCACACTAATCATTGGCCATTTATGGAATGCTTAATTTTCATAAAGGAATAGTAGCAAAACAAATAATATTATAATTCTAAGATGTGTACATGCCATTGACTGACTATCTCTTTTATGTTATCAGGAACATAGGTTTTGTTCTGTTTTAAGAGGATGTTAGATTACATAATATATCAACATTTAAATTCATTACTCAGTAAATAAACTGCAGCATAACTACAACAAAGGCTTAAATGAGCAATTATTTTGTAATACTGCATAGTTTAGTTAGTGAATGCAAAGTAAATTTTACAATTAAAACTATGAAATCTCTTTTGGGAATTTATATTTTAAAAGTCAGGTATCTAAACAGTCAACATTTTATGTTGGTTTCCAAAATAAAAACAAAAATGTTGTTTGTGTTCATATGGAAAAAATATGGAGAAATCTGAAATTTAAAACATGTGCCTATAATTTTTATATTTGTCAATTTGTTTACCTCATTAAGAACTCACAGAGACATAGGTTTAATTGCGTACTCTAAATATATGTTAGTCTATTTGTATTTCAATATTAATGTGAATTTTTTCTCATTGACATGATTATTCTACTTTGATAAATAAGAATATGCATATTTATAAAGATATATAAAAATTGTTTAATACATGATTTCATTTTCACTGTATATCTTCATTTAGAATAAATTTAAACAATGAAAATTTAAAAATCTATAAATATTTTTTTGTTATTCACAGACACACACCTATCCATTCACTTTGTATTTCTGTATATTCACAATTGTGCCTTTAAAGTATGTGCTAACCATCTGATTATTTAAACACATCTTTCTTTGAATATAGAAAAATAAGACATTAATCTGCAACTTGATGTCAGTAAAGTAATAATTTTGCTTTTTGAATGTAAATATTTTAAAATTTATAAGATGAAATCTTAGATTTTGATTCATTATAAAAATTTTGTGACAATATTTCTTATCTTAAGTAAGCAATAAAAACCTAACATATTTCCATTTTGTCTGCATACATTATTTTGTTTCCTCATCAAACATATGCAGTGGTAACATCAAAACCTTCAAAGTGCACAGAAAATAAACACTTTTATAATATTACTGTTAATAAGGTTTTGAAAATCATCCAGCAATGATAATCCTTACAATTATGAAATGTATTGTGCTTTACCAAAAGGATAATATCCCTTAGAATATTTCTTTCTTCTCTAATTTCTAGAAGAACATCTAAGCTCAAATCCTCTTAGAGGCTTTGAAGATGAATGATTGCTGTCATGGTTACTTAAATTCTGAAATGCTGGTAGAGGAAAAGTGTACCTAACTTGTTCTTCATCAGAAATCCCACACTGCCCACATCAATTGCCTTCTTCATAGCATGCAAGGGAAATAAAAGGTAAATATTTCTTCTCTATTAACCCACGGCACATAACATTGAAAATCTTGATTTAGCCTCTCTTCTGGTCATGAGTTTTTTCTTCTTTATTTGAAACAGTCAAAACTAGTGAACTGTAGTGGGATTATGTTGGTATGTTGCAAATATTTGTCCCTTCTAATAATTTAATAAAAAGGTGATTGGCCAGAGGCAGACAGGAAGTGTGGGTGTGGCTACCAGACTAAGTAAACTCTGGCAACATCTGAGAGCCACTGCAGAGATGCCAAAATGATGCCAGGAGAAGGAGAGGAAAGAAGATGAAATAGTGCCCAAAGGAATGGTAAAGAGGTGCATGGCTGAACAAGATAAGTATCATGAGTTAGTTTAAGACTAAAGAGTTAGCGAGTTATATGCCTAGGCCCTAGACCAATCAGTATAAACATAATATAAGCATCTGTGTGATTCTGTGGGACTATGTGTGTGCTGGTTCAGGCTAGAACTGAAATTCCAGGTCAGAAACATAATGAAAAAGTGAAACCTAGGGTTTATTCTGTCTTTCCTAAACATCCTTTATGAACAAAAAGAGAATTAAAGAGAATGATTTTCTCTAAGTAATTTAGGTTAAATTCACAACAGTAAAATAGTTGAACTTTGTGTTCCCCATTATGAACAGGTGAAACAATTTTGACTATGTGTACTGGTGAGTTTCAAAGAAAAGGCTTATTAAAAGTCTACCTTTCTCTCATCTTCTTACGCATTTTACTACTTCATGGCATGACAATTATTTTTGGTATGAAATAGTTAAAATATTAACATATTTTGGCATTTTAATCTTGGCATGTCATGGTTAGTTATAACTAACAGCACATTATAAAATTAATTTGGTAAAGCATTTTATATTTATCTCTCATTTGCACTGAGCTTACAATGGTAGGAATTCAAATACTGAAAATACTTTACTTAGCTAGCTATACTTGGTTCTTCCTTTCATGGAATTTATGTATAAGGAACAAAGTAAAATATACTCATTTAACCAATACAGTGTAACTATAAATATGAACTGAATCAGAGTGGATGAAAATGACATAGTTGTAAACATCAAATCTAAACCAAGCATGTCGGTTGAAAGATGAAATCATTCTCTAATTTTAAGAAAGTTCTGTGTTGAAGTAAACTGACATTATAGCAAATTTAGTTTTACACAGTGAAAAGAAATCTTAAGAAAAATATTGCAGGCCAATCCCCTTCTACAGGCAATCTGACAGAGTCACAGCCCAAGTGAAGCAAAAGATTTACAATAAACTTTATAAAGTTGGTGAGCCCTGACTTCCCAAGATATCCATTCACCACAGCCTTTGTGATTTTTGCTTCTTGGTTCTTTCCACCTTTAAATTTTTGGCAGGTCTTTCCTGACATCTTTATCCTGCCAGGAGGATTTTCTAAATTCATGTGCTTTTATCTGACCCATTGGCTAATGACATTTCGTTTTATGCATTTAAAATAATTAAGCAGATTTGTGGCAACTGAGTACTTAACTTACATATAGGCTGGCCCAAATTAGCCTGCTTCCTCAAGATAAAAACTGATGTTGGATGTCCTTTGGCCACTCTTTTTTGAGGAGACATTTTTCTCATTGAAGGGGCTTGTTACTTCACATCTCAAAACTTATTTCCTTGCTGTGCTACTCTCCACTCTCATTATTCTTCCATTAGAGAGAGCCAAGACTAGGCTCTGGTTTAAGAATAGCAGCAAGGAAGCAGAGGTGTTCATAAAAGCATAGCTAAGAGGTCAGAAGTCAGAAGGTGACTTGCCACATGAATCTGGGCCCTGAAATGGCTTCTTGGCTTCAATGGGGAGCACAGCCCACCCAGAACATGGCTGATATAATAGCAGCAGAGATACAGCCAAGTTCCTGGGCACATAGCTTAGAGGTAAGAGGTCAAGAGGTGACAATTGGCATCATAACACTGCAACCTCATGAAAACAACAAACTCTCTGAACACATAGCTGATTAAGAGCCCTCAGACCAACAACTCACTAAGACCTGACCAAGAGCTAAACAAGAGTGAATTGGGGGAAAAAATGGGCAGATGGTCGTGCAAGAATACATACAACAATACAAAGGTCAACAAGACAACATGAGAAGAAGCAAGTAGTTCTATAGCTTCAAGATCTGAACATAACAATGAGGAGGGAACAGAAGGAAGTGACCTTAAAAACAGCTTTATAAAACTAAATGAAGCCTTAAAAGAGAATATAAAGAAAACTCCCTTAAAGAAATAGAAGAAAATACAGAAAATTATAAGAAATGAACAAAGCCCTGAAAGAAAAAAAAAGAAAACCAAGAAAATAAAAACAAACAGGTGAAATAAATTTATAAAGAATTAAAAACTGAAATAGAAGCAATAAAGAAGGCAAAAATTGAGATAAAACCTAGAAAGAGAAAACCTGAAAAAACAACCTGGAACCACAGATTCAAGCATAACCAACAGAATCCAAATGATAGAAGAGAGAATCTCTGGAATGAAGACTTAATAGTGGTAATAGACACATCAGTTAAAGAAAACACTAAAATCAAAAAAGTTATAATACAAAATGTCCAGGATATTTGAGACACCATGAAAAAACCAAATCTCAGAATAATTGAAATTGAAGAAGGCTTCAGGTGTCCTACAGCCATGGCTGCCACTGTCACTGCCACCAGCGCTGGGGAGCCTCTATGCCCAGAAGAATTGCTTCTGAAAGCCGAGGCGGAAAAGGCCGAAGAAGAGCTGGAAGAAGACGACGACGATGAGCTAGATGAGACTTTGTCTGAGAGACTCTGGGGTCTGATGGAGATGTTTCCAATGAGGGTCTGGTAGGCTGCCAGAGCCACCTTTGATCTCCCGCTCTTCGTAGCCCAGAAGATGTACAGATTTTCCAGGGCAGCTTTGTGGATTGGGACCACTTCCTTTATGATCCTGGTTCTTCCTGTTGTCTTTGAGACAGAAAAGTTGCAAATGGAGCAACAACAGCAATTGCAGCAGTGGCGGATACTTCTGGGTCCTAACACGGGGCTTTCAGGAGGACTGCCAGGGGCTCTACCTCCACTTCCTGGAAAGATCTAAATTGTTACTTCGGTTGTTTGTCTTGGTGGGAGAAATTTCAGCTGTGTTTGAATGGCTGATTATTTGGATTTTTCTTTTTGAACTTTGGCACATCAATCTATTTAAACCTGGTGGGAACTTTCTCCATTTTTTTTATGGAGAGACTCCAGCTGCACCAGACTTCATAATGCTCTCACTTATTTCCTGTTGTCAGTCTGATGCTAGAGTAGAGCCATGTGGTTATTCCAAGTTATCCTTTAGTAAGTTGCTCCTATTGAAGTTCTCACAGGCCCTTGTGGGGAAGAAGTAAGCTCCCCTGACCATTAAAGACTGTTGTTTTTAAGAATAGAAATGTCTGGGACATGTAAACAATGTGAAACTGACAAGCTGCATTACAGAAGTCACCAGTAAGCCCTGTATGTTGGAGAGAAATGAGGCTGGCTGTAGCTGTAGCTGATGGGGACTATGGACAGAGCAGGCACCTGTTTCCTCTGCACTAGTAGAGCCCTGCGTGTTCTGCCTGTGAAAAAGAAGTCAGTGCTCACTTTTGGTATTTAAATATTAAAAGAACTCCAACTGAAAAAAAAAAAAAAAGAAATTGAAGAAGAATACCAGCTCAAAGGCACAGGAAATATGTTTAACAAAATCATAAAAAAATTGCCCAACCTAGAGAAGGAAATGTGTATAAAAAAATAAAAAATAAAACAGGAAGTCTACAGAAGACCAAATAGACTACACCCACAAAAAAAAAAAAAAAAAAAGCCTGCTGGACTTATAATAATCTAGCCTCTAAACCTGCAGAACAACAACAACAAAATACTAAGAGCTGCAAAGGAAAAAAGTCAAATCATCTATAGAGGCAGACCCATCAGAATCACACCTGACTATTCAAAGGAAACAATAAAATTAAGAAGGTCCTGGTAAGACATTATACAGAAAATAAAAGTGCATGGGTGCCAACCTAGACTACTGTACTCAGCAAAACTATCAATCAATGTAGATGGAGTAAGCAAGATATTTCATGACATAACTAGATTTAAATAATACCTAACCAACAATCTTGCTCTACTTTTTGTAAAGGGAATACTTCAACTTTAGGAAACCAGAAACGCCCATGTAACGATAATCCCACAGAAGAATGCCACCCGCCCAAAAAAAAGGAAATACAAGCTACTACCAAAACTGATGGAAATATAAGTCATTAATATCTCTTAATATCAATGGACTTAATTTACCTATGAAAAGACACAACCTACATGATGGATACAAAAACAGAAATCCTCTTTCTGCTGCATACAAAAAACATACCTCAACTTTAAAGGCAGACACAGGCTCAGAGTAAAGGGTTGGGAAAAGATTTTCCAAAAAAATGGCCCTAAAAAAACAAACTAGTGTAGCCATTGTAATATCTGACAAAATAGAATTTAAGCTAAAATCAATAAAAAGAGACCAGGAAGGTCACTACTTATTCATGTCAGGAAAAATCTATCAAGACAAAATCTCAATCCTGAATATCTATGTCCCACAACACATGGGAACCTACATATGTAAAAGAAACACTTCTAATGCTTAAACCCCATATCAAACCTGAGAAACTATATAGTGGGAGACTTCAATATCCCACTTTCTCCCATGGATAGGTCAACCAGACTGAAACTCAACAGAAAAATAAGGGATCTAGCAGAAGTTATGACCCAAATGGACATAGCAAATATATACTAAACCCTCCACCCAAACAAAAAAGAATATATATATTTCTTAGTATCCCATCAAACTTTATTTAAAATTGACCACATAATATGTCATAAAGCAAATATCAACAAGTACAAAAAAAGTATAACACCTTCTACCATTTCAGATCACCATGGTATAAATTTAAAGTTCAACAACTTCAAGAATCACAGAAAGCCTACCAACACATGGAAACTAAACATCACTCAACTGAATCACCTCTGGGTCAAGGAAGAAATTAAGAAAGAAATCAAAGACTTCCTAGAATTTCATGAAAATAAATGCATGACATACCCAAACTTTATGGGATATAATGAAAGCAGTCTTAAGGAAAAAATTTATAGCACTAGATGCCTATATGAAAAGACTATAGAAATCCCACACAGGAGAATTATTAGCACAGCTGAGGGTCCTACAACAATTAGAAGAAAACTCACCTAGAAGAAGGATTAGACATTAGGAAATAATCAAACTTAGAGCTGAAGTCAATACAATTGAAACAATAAGAAGAATACAAAAAATAAGTAAATCAAAGAGTTGGTTCTTTGAGAAAGTCAACAAGATAGATAAACTCTTATTCAAAATAACCAAAAGGCAGAGAGAGAATATCCAAATCAAAAATATCACAAATGAAAAGGGAGACATAACAACAGATCCCAGGAAATCCAGATAATTATCAGGTCTTACTTTGAAAATCTATACTAGGTAGCCAACAGAGATAAACTTGCTCAGCCAGGGTCCCTGCCAGCTGCTGCTGAGGGATTTTGCAAGACCATTCACCTTCAAAGGATCAAACGGATAAGGACTGAGAACTCTGAAAGACAATCTCAGACTCTGCCTAAAGGTGAGGTGGGTTCAGCAGGCCCCAGTGCCTGAATCCTTACCAAGCAAAATTGTGTTCTGGTCGGGTTCAGGTTCCGGGACCAGGGGCTGTCTGTGGAACTTGTCCCTAAAAATCTGTAGCAGACAGAGATAAACTCGGTCTGTCAGGGTCCCCCCAGCTGCTGCTGAGGGCATTTGCATGGTCACCTTCCTCCAACTGATCAATCAGAAAAGGATTGAAGACTTGAAATCCAGTCCCCTGCCCAGAGATGAGGTAGAGATTGAGCAGACTTTATATTCAGAGGTGACAGGAGACACACAAACCTGTGTGCCACAACTGACTAGGAGACACATAATTGTGAACCACTGAAGCCATGGGCAGACGCCAGTGCAAAAATATATTTAACAATGTAAAGAACAACAAGACAACTCCAGAAGAAAGTGGCTGTCCTACAACTACAAGCTTTGAACTAAGCAATGAAGAGGAAACAGAAGGAAGCAACACCAAAAATTCCTTTATGATAATCATTGAAGCTATCAAAGAAGATATGAAAAAGTGCCTTAAAGAAATAGAAGAAAAAAACAAACAAAAAATTGGAAGAGATGAACAAATCTATGAAAGAAACATGCCAGGAACTAAAAACTGAAATAGAAGCAATAAAAAAGGCACAAAATGAGGCAAAGATGGAAATACAAATCCTGAAGAAAGAAGCTGCAAAGCCATAACTCAAAATGTTCAGGAAATCTGGAACACCATGAAAAGACCGAACTTGAGAATAATAGGAATAGAAGAAGGAGAAGAATACCAGCTCAAAGGCACAGATAATATTTTCAATAAAATCATAGAAGAAAATTTCCCTAACCTTAAGGAGGTAATGCCTATAAAGAAAAAAGAAGCTTACAGAACACCAAATAGATATGACCCCCCCCCCAAAAAAAAGTCAGCACGCCACATTATAATCAAGCTACAAAACATACAGAACAAAGAAAAAATTTGAAGAGCTGCTAAAGAAAAGGGTCAACTTACATATAAAGGCAGACCCAACAGAATAACACCTGACTATTCAATGGAAACAATGAAAGCAAGAAGGGCTTGGTCAGAAGTTATACAGACCCTAAAAGAGCATGGCTGCCAAACTGGAATATTATACCCTGCAAAATTATCAATCACTATAGACAGAGTAAACAAGATATTTCATGACAAAGTCAGAATGAAACAATATCTATCTACCAATCCAGCGCTACAGAGAGAATTAGAGGGAAAACTCCAACCTAAGGACCCCAGATGCACCCATGAAATCTCAAACAATCAATAATTCCACAGAAGAATACTCCAGAGAAAGGAAATACAAACAAGTTACCACCAAAAAATGACAGGAAATATCAAACAGTGGTCACTAATATCCCTTAATATCAATGCACTCAACTCTCCTATAAAACATCACAAGATGGATAAAACAACAGAAGCAATCCTTCTGTTGCCTACAAGAAACACACCTAAACCACAAAGACAGACACAGGCTTAGAGTAAAGGTTTGGGAAAAGATTTTCCAGTCAAATGGTCCTAAGAAACAAGCGTGGGTTGCCATCCTAAATTCTAACAAAATAGACTTTAAGCTAAAAGCAATTAAAAGGGACCAAGATGGTAATTACTTGTTCATCACAGGAAAAATTAGTCAAGAGGAAATTTCAATCCTGAATATATATGCCCCTAATATACCGGCACCTACCTATATAAAAGATACACTGCTAAAGTTCGAATCCCACATCAATTCTTACACCCTAATAGTGGGACACTTCAATACCTCACTTTCAACTCTAGATAGGTCAACCAGACAGGGACTCAACAGAGAAATAAGGAGTCTAAAAGAGGTTATGATGCAAATGGATTTAGTAGGTATCTACAGAAACTTCCACCCAAACGCAAAGGAATATACATATTTCTCAGCTCCTCATGGAACTTTGTCCAAAATTGATCACATAATGGTCATAAGGCAAATATTAATAGATACAAAGAAATGAAAATAATCTCTTGTAACATATCGGACCACCAGGGCCTAAAGTTAGGGTTCAACAACATCAAAAATCAAAGAAAGCCTACCAACTCATAGAAACTAAACATCACTCAGCTGAACCATCTCTGGGTTAAGGAAGAAATTAAGAAAGAAATCAAAGTCTTCCTAGAATTTAATGAAAATGAATCAACAACATATCCAAACTTGTGGGACACAATGAAAGCAGTCTTAAGAGTAAAGTTCATAGTGCTAGATGCCTACATGAAAAAACTAGAGAAATCTCACACTGGAGACCTAATAGCCCAGCTGAAAACCTTAGACAATTAGGTGCGAACTCATCTAGAAGGAGTAGAGCGCAGGAAATAATCAAACTTAGAGCTGAAATCAATACAATTGAAACAAAAAGAACAATACAAAGAATCAATGAATCTAAGAGTTGGTTCTTTGAGATAGATAAGATAGATAAGTCAACAAGATAGATAAGCCCTTAGCCAAACTAATCAAAAAACAGAGAGAGGCTGTTCAAATCAACAAAATCAGAAATGAAAAAGGGGACATAACAACAGACCCCCAGGAAATCCAGAGAATTATCAGATCATACTTTGAAAATCTGTATTCCACAAAAATGGAAAATCTCGAAGAAACAGACAGCTTTCTGGACAGGTACCATCTACCAAAATTAAATGAAGATCAGATTAGTTACCTAAACAGGCCTATAACCCTTAAGGAAATTGTAGATGTCATTAAAAGACTCCCCAAAAATAAAAGCCCTGGTCCAGATGGTTTCAGTGCCGAATTCTACCAGACAGCCAAAGAAAAATTACTACCGTTGCTCCTCAAACAATTTCACACAGTAGAAACTGAAGGAATATTGCCAAATTCCTTCTATGAGGCCACAATTACCCTATTACCCAAGCCACTCAAAGATACACCAAAGAAGGAGAACTATAGACCAATTTCCCTCATAAATATTGATGCTAAATTTCTCAACAAAATTTTAGCAAACCATATACAACAATGTAAAAAAAATATCATCCACCATGACCAAGTAGTCTTCATCCCAGAAATGCAGGGCTGGTTTAACATAAGAAAAACCATAAACATTATCCATCAAAACAACAAATTAAAGGAACAAAACCACATTATATCCTTAGATGCTGAAAAGACCTTTGACAAAATCCAACATTCTTTTATGATTAAAGCCCTGGAGAGATCAGGAATACAGGGAAAATATCTAAATATAATAAAGGTGATTTACAAAAAGCCGACAGCCAGTATCAAACTTAATGGAGAAAAACTCAAAGCAATCCCACTAAAATCAGGAACTAGACAAGAATGTCCTCTCTTCCCTTATCTGTTCAATATTGTTCTGGAAGTTTTAGCTAAAGCAATAAGAGAATGAAAGGAGATTAAGGGGATACAAACTGGAAAAGAAGAAGTGAAGCTATCTCTATTTGCGGATGATATGATTGTATACATAAGTGACCCACAAAATTCTTCCAAGGAACTGCTATGGCTAATAAACACCTTCAGCAACATAGCAGGATACAAGATTAACTTAAAGAAATGAGTAGCCCTTTTATACACTAAAGATAGAAGAGCTGAAAAAGAAATAAGGGAAGCATCACCCTTCCTTATACCAGAAAATAGTATTAAATACCTTGGAGTAACTATAAACAAAGAAGTAACAGACCTATTTGTCAAAAATTTTAAATCACTGAAGAAAGATAATTGAAGAGGATATCAAAAATGGAAAGCTCTCCCATGTTTCTGGATAGGTAGGATCAACATAGTAAAAATGGCAATTCTACCAAAAGCAATGTACAGATTCAATGCACTGCCCATCAAAATCCCAACACAATATTTTTTGGACCTTGAAAGAACAATACTCAATTTCATTTGGAATAACAGGAAAGCCAGGATTGCCAAAACAATTTTACTCAACAAAAGAACCTCAGGAGGTATCACCAACCCTGACTTCAAGTTATACTATAGAGCTACAGTAATAAAAACAGCCTGGTACTGGCATAAAAACAGACTTGTGAACCAATGGAATAGAACTGAGGATCCAGAGATTAACCCAAAAACCTATGAACACCTGATCTTCAACAAAGAGGCCCAAAATATTCAATGGAAAAAAGATAGTATATTTAACAAATGGTGTTGGCATAGCTGGATGGAAGTGTGTAGAAAAATGTAAATAGATCTGAGCCTGTTACCCTGCACAAAACTCAAATCCAAGTGGATAAAAGACCTCAACATAAACCCAGCCACTTTAAACTTGATAAAAAAGAAAGTTTGAAATATACTTCTACGAATTGTCACAGGCGACCACTTCCTAAATAGAACACCAGTGGCACAGACACTAAGACCAACAATCAATAAGTGGGATCTCCTGAAGCTAAGAAGTTTCTGTAAAGCCAAGGACACTGTGGATAAAACAAAATGACAGCCTACAGAATGGGAAAAGATTTTCACCAACCCTACAAGTGATAGAGAACTGATCTCTAAGATATATAAAGAACTCAAGAATCTAGAGCCCTAAACCTTTAATAACTCAATCAAAAAATGGGTTTCAGATCTAAAAAGGGAATTATCAGCAGAAGAATTATGAATGGCTGAAAGGCACCTGAAAAAGTGCTCATCATCTTTAGCCATCAGAGAAATGCAAATCAAAACAACTTTGAGATACCATCTGACACCTGTTAGATTGGCTAAGATAAAAGAGACAGAAGGCAGGCTATGCTGGAGAGGATGTGGAACAAGGGGACCACTCCTCCATTGTTGGTGGGAGTATAAGCTTGTTCAGCCACTTTGGAACGCAGTAATGCGGTTTCTCAGAAAACTGAAAATAAATCTCACCAAGTATCTAGCAATACCACTTCTGGGTGCATACCCTAAAGAA
>PVIH01008718.1:33879-88599 GCA_004025045.1 Sigmodon hispidus
ACTCCAAAGGTATTAGCTCAACTATGTTCATAGCAGCATTATTTGTAATAGCAAGAACCTGGAAACAACCTAGATGTCCCTCAACTGAAGAATGGATTAACAAACTGTGGTACATCTACACAATGGAGTACTACTCAGCAGTAAGAAAAAATGATATCCTAAAATTTGCAGGCAAATGGATGGATTTGGAGAATATCCTACTGAGTGAGGTATCACAAACTCTGAAAAATTAGCAGGGGATGTACTCACTCAATACTGGACTACAAACAAACAAACAAACAAACACAAAAAAAGCAAAGCATGCCCAAGCTGCAAACCACAACCACTAAAAAGCTTGGGATCAGAAACACCCTGGACTGATACTTTGGATCCCACTCTCCCTAGAGGAACACCTGAGTCACTCTTGAGGGAGGGGGGAGAAAACTGCATCTGCCAGGAGTGGAGACTGAACTAAGCAATATTGGGGCAGTGTGACCCTGGGATGGCCTGCAGCCTGCCTAGTGATGGGATAGGGATTTGTAGAGAAGAAAGAATGACCTGATGTATGTAGTGGGAGGGGGAAGGGACCTTGAATAAGGATATACAAGTTTAGAAAGTGTGACTTCTTTGTTCATAATAGTAATAATAATAATAATAATAATAATAATAATAATAATAAATCTATACTACACAAAAATGGAGAAACTGGAAGAAATGGACAGCTTTCTGGACAGGTGCCACTTACTAAAATTGAATCAAGATCAAAGACTGAAACAGTACTATTACACCAAAGGAAATTGAAGCTGTCATTAAAAGTCTACCAATAAAAAAAAACAAAAACAAACAAACAAACAAAAAAACCATAACAAAAAACCCAGGCCAAGATGATTTCAGTGCAGAGTTCTACCAGACATTCAAAAAAGAGCTAATACCAATATTCTTCAATCTTTTGTACATAATACAAACCGAAGGAATATTGCCAAACTATTTTTAAGAGGCCACAATAACCCTGATAATCAAGACTCACCAAGATGCAACAGAGAAAGATTCAGAAATGCAGGTATAGCTCAACATATGGATAACTGTAAATGTTCATTTATGTGATCATTTCCTTAGATGTTGAAAATGACTTTGACAAAATCCAACATGCATTCATGATAAAAGGCCTGGAAAGATCAGGAACACAGGGAAAATAATTAAATACAATAAAGTCAATTTACAAAAAGCAGGTGACCAACATCAAACTAAATAGAGAAGAATTCAAAGCAACCTCACTAAAATCAAAAAGTAAACATAGATGTCCCCTCTTCCCTTATCTATTCAATATAGGTCTCAAAGTTTTATTTAAAGCAGTAAGAAATCTAAAGGAGATTAAGGGAATACAAATTGGAAGGGAAGAGGTCAAAATATCTCTATTTGCAGATGACATGATTGTATACATAAGTGACCCACAAAATTCTTCCAAATAATTTCTATGGCTGATAAACACCTTCAACAATGTAGCAGGATACAAGAACAACTCAAAGAAATCAGTAGCCCTCTTATACACGAAAGATAAAAGGGCTGAAAAAGAAATAAGGGAAATGTCACCTTTTATAATACTTGAAAATAGCATTAAATACCTTGGGATAACTATAACCAAAGAAGTATTAGAGCTGTTTGACAAAAACTTTAAATCTCTTAAGAAAGAAATTGAAGAGAATATAAGAAAATGCAAAGCTCTCCCATGTTTCTGGACAGGTAGGATCAACATAGTGAAAATGGCAATCTTTCCAAAAGCAATCTACAGATCCAATGCAATTCCCATCAAAATCTCAACACATTTTTTTTACAGACCTTGAAAGAACAATACTCAATTTTATTTGGAATAACAGAAAAGCAAGGATTGCCAAAATAATTTTGCTGAACAAAAAAACTTCAGGAGCTATCACCACTCCTGACTTCAAATTATACTATAAAGCCACAGTAGCAAAAGCAGCTTGCTACTGGCATAAAAACAGACGTGTGGATCAATGGAATCGAATTGAAGACCCAGACATTAACCAACACACCTATTAGCACTTGATTTCGACAAAGAGGCTAAAAATATTTAATGGAAGAAGTATAGTATCTTCAACAAATGGTGTTGGCATAACTGGATGGTAGTGTGTAGAAAACTGGGAATCAATCTCCCCAAGGATCCAACAATATACCTGACTTAGGCAAATATCTTAAAGATACACATTTTCATCCCAAATGCATTAGCTCAACTTTGTTGATAGCAGTATTATTTGTAATAGCAAGAACTTGGAAACAACCTAGGTGACCCTCAACTGAGGAGTGGATTAACAAGCTGTGGTACATCTACACAATGGAGAACTACTCAGCAGTTAAAATAAAATGATATTCAAAATTTGCAGCCAAATGGATGGATATCAAGGATATCCTCCTGAGAGAGGTATCACAATCCCAGAAAGAGAAGCAGGGTATGTATTCACTCATTAATGTACTCTAAACTAAAAAGCAAAATGCAAATCATGTCCAAGCTGCAAACCACAGCCACTGAATAGCTTGAGATTTGAATTACCTTGGACTGTCACATTGGATGCCACTCATTCTAGAGAAACACCTGACTCAGTCTTGAGGTTGCGGTGAGGAAACTGGATCTGCCAGAAGTAGATGCTGAACTAAGCCATATTGGGACCGTGGGACCTCCTGCCCTTACTGGGAAGGAGATGGGGATATTTGGACAAGAGAGAGTGGCTGGAGGGTGTGGGAGGGGAAGGGACCTTGAACAAGGATATACACTGATAGAAAATATGACTTTATTCATAAAAATAAAATAAAATATAGTTCAAGGTTAAAAACATAAAGCATTATGTATTTATTTCTGGGGGTCTTTGATATTCCTTTCTGTTTATTTAGCATATCTTTTAGAGTTCGATTTGATCTCTCTATGATCACTTGTCCTGTAGAATTTTTTGATATTCCGGTACTATGCTTTATATTAGAATAAGAAAAAAGTGGTTTTATTTTACTAGAGACATAAGCTGGAGCACAATCTTTCTTAATCTCTACAGGTTGGACATGATGGACATAACTCCTAGCAAATGTGTGATTACAGAATCAGCCTTTTCTGAACTCAAAGCAGTTGCCTATTGAAATTCTAAAAACATATCTATTGTATAATGTACATATCCTAATTTTCCAAATTCTGTAAACTGACATATATCCATCTGGCAAATTTTATTTCTGTGTATACCTCTAGTATTACTTCCTTCTGGCAATAGAGTTTGGTTATAGAAAGAATAGGTGGAACATCTTTTTACAATTTTTTTTGTCTTGTTGACAAATGATAAAAAAATCTTTTTTAACCTTTTGCTATTGACATGACTTTTTAAAATAAAACTTTGAGGCCTCTAGCACATTTCCTATTAATAATTTATCAGTTTTATCATTACCTTTTGTTAAAGGACCTGTCAGATCTGTATGTGATTGACTGTGTGTTATATAAAAAAAAGATGATTTCTTGACTTGAGTATTTCTAAGTTAATTCTGGCTCCTCATTAATAAAATCAGCAGTTTCAATGTGTAAGACAACTCTTTCTGCATACTGAGAGTCAGTGACTGTCTTAAGAGGTTCAGTAAAATCTATTAATACTATCAAAGTAGCATATAATTTTGTCTTTTTAACAGAATTATAGGGGGTTTGAACCACTTTACTTACATTTTCTGATTTGTTACCCACCTTTTCTGTTTTGTTTTCATTGGTATAAAATGTAGCTGGTCCAGAAATTGGTTTATTTCATACAACACAAGGAAGAATCAAATTAGTTTTCTTTGGAAATTCAACTATTTTGCTTTGAGAATATTTGTTCTTAATATGTCCCACAAATTACTGCAGGCTTTTTGCCAAGGTTCACTTTCTGTCCATAATTGGTCAATTTCTTCATTAGATAAAGATATAACAATTTCTGCTGAGTCCCTTCCTGTCAACTGACAAAGTCTTATTTTTCCTTTAAAAATTAATTCAAAAATCTTTTCTATATATGTCTTTTATATCTTACTCAGTTTATGTGGTAGAAATATTCTCTCCAATATAATATTTTCCCTTTGTATTAAAATTCCTGTAGAAGACTGCTTACAGGGCAAGATAACTAGAATGCAATTAAGGACTGTATCTATACAATCCACCTGTGGATTCTCTCTCATCTTCAGGTGACAATTCTCTCGAACTATTTAAGTCCTTGTCACCATTTAAGATTTTGAATAAATTATCAAGTTCTTCATTTTTTATTCCAATAGTGATTTGTAAATTGACCATGTCTCTTATCAATCTTTGAAAATCATTAAGTGTTTTCAAGGTTTTTCTCCTGATTTGTACCTTATAGGGTGTAATTTTTATTGACCTATTTTGCTACCTAAATAATAATATTTTTAGGGGCAATTTGTAATCCCCAAGTAAGCATCTTTTTTCACTTCCTCAAACATCTTTTCTATGATATTAATATTTGAGTCAGTCATCAAGATGTGATTCATGTAATAACAAATTTTAGATTGTGGGATTTGGTTACTTATTTGTTCTAATGGCTTTTGTACAAAATATTGGCACAAAGTTGAGCTATTCAGCATTTCCTGAGGAAGGACCCTCCACTGATATCTCTTTACATGCTGAGAATTATTTGTTATAAGTGGACATTGTAAAGGCAAAAACTTTTGTCTTGTTCTTGTAGAGGTATAAGTGGACACTGTAATGGCAAAAACTTTTGTCTTGTTTTTGTAGAGGTATTATAAAGAATCTGTATTTTAAATCAGTATCAATAATAGGCCATTATTTAGGTTCAGAGAAGGTGAAGGAATTCAAGATTGTAGAGAGCTCATTGCCTGATTCACCTTGTTTATCCTGGATTCTTGGGGAGATTGATTCCGTTTTCTGAGAAACCACCATACTACATTCCAGAGTGGCTGAACAAGTTTGCACTCCCACCAATAATGGAGGAGTGGACCTCCTGAAACTGAGAAGCTTCTGTAAAGCTAAGGACACAGTAAATAAGACAGAATGACAGCCTACAGAATGGGAAAAGATTTTCCACAACTCTATGAGTGACAGAGGATGGATCTGTAAAATATATAGAGAACTCAAGAAACTAGAGCCCAAAACCTTGAATAACCCAATTAAAAATGGAGTTCAGAAATAAAAAGGTAATTGTCAGAAGGAGAATTACAAATGGCTGAAAGGCACTTGAAAAAGTGTGTGACATCTTTAGCCATCAGAGAAATGCAAATCAAAACGACTTTTAGATACCACCTTACACCTGCCAGATTGGCTATGATAAAAGACACAGATGACAGCCTCTGCTGGAGAGGTTGTGGAGCAAAGAGATTGGTTCTTTTATTCTTCTGTTTTGGTTTGAATATCTTTTTGTTCTTTCTTAATAAGCTTTTCTAAGACTTTCTTTTTCACATTTACAATGTGACTTTATAATAAAAAAAGAAAGGAAAAAATGTACAAAATTAAAAGAAATTTTAGCATTTTCTTAAATGAAAAAAAGTAAAATCAACACAAATAACAAAAGTAATCAAACTACTAATATTATAATAAGCAATATGATAAACATTAAAAATAAAAATTTGCCAACTGTGTTTAATCCTTAAAAAATATTTAAATTAATTTAAAAAAAGAACCTGGCAATAATTCCACTTCTGTTTCAGAATATGGCTGATTGCTTGACTTTCATCCAAAAAACAGTTAATTGGCCATTTTTTATTATGAATAAAGACATATTTTTTATCCATGTATCCCCTTGTTCAAACTCCCTTCCTCCTCCCATCTCTCCCAGTCACTCTGTCTTCTCCGCATCACTTTATCTCCTCCCCAGCAGGGCAGGAGGTCTCAAGGTCCCAAGTTCCCAGTGTCGCTTAGTTCAGCATTCACTCCAGCATATCAGTTTTCCTCACCCCAACATCAAGACTGGGTCAGGTGTACCTCTGGCCATTTTATAGTAATGTAATTTGTTGTGCAGAATTTTTAAATTTTATGGGCAGGGGTCAGAGCATTTGAAAAAATATTTCTACAGCATGACCTGGAAGCCGTTTGTTTCATCTTTGCTTCACCAGATACTATTGAATGATGCTGATGTGAATGTAACTATGGGAGACACTATAGAAAATATTGTACATGTCTACCCAGAAAGCAAAAAGAATAGAGTGGTTTGTACCATGGTCCTTATTATAGCATTTACAATGTCTCAGTTCATATAAGTTGGAGTAAACAGTCAGCTGTTATTTATTAGTCTCAGGCAAAGAGTTCCATATATGTATATATGTATGTGTTTCAAGAAAAATCCTGAATCCTTAAATGCAATCTCTATCTTAATGTAACTTCACTTTGGAATTACATTTTAGCTTAAAAAGACAAAAAAGTTATTATTTTGAAGAATATATCTATATTTTTTAAGTAAACTCTCAACATTTAAATTATTTGTTTGTTTTATGTCATTTGATATGAAAGTCCTTAGGTCATTCTGCTTTTGATCCTTGTCTTTAGCAATTCTAGGGGCCTTGGAAGGAAATAATGTATTTTATAGAATTTTAAATGATGACAAGCCATGAATATAGATTTATCTAAGATGACAAGATGAAAATGACAGGTTAAAAAGCTATGAAGATATTGATGAGGAGTACTTTTTCTAAAACATTAGCTAACTTACTGATTTTCTTAGTGCAGCAGAACTTATCATAAGGTAATATAAACCACCAAGGGATACATAATCAACACTTTAAGGAGAGTGTCACATTCCTGTTCACCAGTCATATGTGTTAAATTCTAGTGATTTGAAGAAAAATGTGCATAATTTTCAGTCTATACAGGAAGAATGGATTCTTTCCATGCTTAAGCCCTTTGTATACACTCTGCTCTTATTTTCATATCTGTTCTTGATGATCCACATGTATGTCAACATTGATAAAAAGTCTTCTAATTCTAGCAATGCTTCAAATGTGTCTGCAGACTGAATTTAAGCTATTTTGTATTTTTAAGTGTATATTGTTTTTCTTGGTATTAAAGGATTTGTTCTCCACAAAGAGTATGGATGTGTATAGTGTGGAAATATGCAGCTGACTCACATGCACTCCTTTTCCATGTTCAGAAGAAATACAAGTTTAATTACGGGGAACTGTAAAAAGGGCAAGCTGTAATTCAAGAGTCATAACTGAAGCAAACTCAATTTAATTTTAATTCAAATATTCTCTTTCTGTTGTCCATAATGAATATGTTCAAAAGAGAACTTTTAGAGCCAGAGCAAAGACTCATCAGTTAAAAGCACTTGCTGCTCTGGCAAGAACCACAGGTTCAGTTATGGAAATGTGATTTTCACCCACATCTATTTCAAGCTGCAGTGGATCTGATTCCGTGCCCTTACCACCACAGATACCAGTACAGGGTATGGCCCACAGATATAATTGCATGAAAATACTTTGATATGTATATATATAAAATATATAAAATAAAAATAAGTAAAACCCACCAAAGTTTAACTAGCAATTTCTTAGGAAATTTTTTTCTTTTTTTCTGTATACTTATTATTATTATTATTATTATTATTATTAACAAAGAAGTCACGCTTTCTATCCCTGTATATCATTATTCAAAGTCCCTTCCCCCTCCTGCCACATCAGGTCATTTTTTTCTTCTCCACAACTCCCCTTTCCCTCCCTGGGCAGGCAGCAGACAGTCCTATGGTCCCACTGCCCCAATATTGCTTAGTTCAGTCTCCATTCCCGGCAGATCCAGTTTTGTCCCCCCTCCCTCAAGAGTGAGTCAGGTGTTCCTTTAGGTGGAGAAAATTCTTAAGAATACAACTTATAACAAATAGCAGTTACTTTAAATTTCACTTAAGATATTTGTAAAATCATTAAGGTATCATTTTTCGATAGGTATATATGTTTTTATGTCTTTGCCTGTGTGTGAACGCAGGCAAATTAGCCAGCATAGGATGATTTTCTCAGTCTCTTTCTACATCATTTTAAAATATTTTTTAAATATTTGATTTATTTTCGCCAGACATATTCAGAATTGCATTGCTTCATTTATGTGTGTGCACATATGTGAGGTTTTTTTTTTATTATGCACATGTGTATATATTTGCAGTAATGTATATTTACATGTGCATATGGAAGTTTTAGGTAATTACCAGGTACTGAAAATAAATGAGTCAACCATTAAGAGCACATATATTTCTTGCAGAAAACTGGTATTAAATTCCAAGCTCTCAGGTTGAGTGATTAATACCTCACTGTATTTACATCTCCAGAGTATCTAACATGCTTTATAGCTTTATGGTTCCTTGTGCTCACCAATGCTCATTTTTCCTTATCTCAAAGAAGAATATGTGTATGTGTGTGCATATACTTATTCAAATATTTTAAAAGTACATATGTGTTTGTATGTTCATGTGTGCATGTATGTGTATTAAAAAGGGTTCATTCTAGGTATCGTTCTCCATATTAATTTATCTGACAGTATCTATTGCTGAACTTAGAGCTCACCAACTCAATTAAATTTACTTACTAGCAAACCCACGGATTCCCCCTTCTCAAATCAACAGTGAAAAAACTCTGCAATCTTTGAACTAGTGCTCACAACAGCAGTACACCTACCTTTTCCCATTAATGCTGAAGGGTCAGAACTAACTTATCCTGTTGAAAAAGAACTTTAATTATTAAATTATCTTGCCATTAATCTGAAGTTATCAAGTTCAAATACTGGTGATTGTGTCTCCTAATTTGTTTTACTTGGCTATATTATTTTATTTTAATCAATTTAATTTGGCTGTTAAAATAATCAAGTTTTTGTTTCACTCATCTCCTTTATTAATTTTATCTACTCGACTGAATTTGTATTAATTTTAACTTATTGTTATATATAGTGTTTTCTTTCTGACTGTTTTGGCTTGAATTGTTTGTTATTCTATCAGTTTGGTTAACTGATTTTAGTTTGTTTCTATTCTAAAGTGAGGATCTTATTTTTATTATTTTCCCACTTAGGTTTATTAAAATTAATAAATTTTGACAAATAATATTCTCAATTTAATCTGGATCAAATATCTCGAATTTTATTGGTGAATGGTTCTCTGAAACACTTTTTCTGTCTGTGTCTCACACATGCCCATACACCAGCACACAGCCATCTTGACTACCATCTGTACCAGTTTGTTTCCTGTGGTACAGTTTCTACCTCTGTCCTTTGCTCTCTCCTATTTGACAACACCCCCCTACTTTGATTTGCTTTCATTAAGATCCTTACTTGTCTTGAGGACATGTTTCTATGAAAATGTTGAAATATACAGGAAGGTCAGAAAACAACACAATTTGGAAAATAGGTGTCCTATAGCTAAGAAACATGCAAAGATTTTACTTACAGAGTACCTCTATTTTCATGAAGATATTTTCCAGATTTATGCTGCTACAACAGTTACTTTCTTAGACCTTCACCAAGGGAAAAAAAAAAAAAAAAAACTAGTGAGGTGTCATGACTTTGCCTTAGGAAGACACTGAAACTTGTCTGCAGGCATTTTTCAGGATCAACAGTTTTCACAGTCTCTGAAATTTCATCAGCATCATGATTTAACTATTCTCTATAGCTAATAGCCTCAGAATACATTACTCAAGGACACATGGTTTCTATACTTCTTCACCTGTGAATGCTATATTTTCTCCCATGCCCAGGAATCTCAGTCATCAGATGAGGCAAAGCAAAACAAATGAATTTCAGTTTGCCTGATTTTTCTTATTGTAAAAATACATGTGAAAATCCCAAAGTTTATTTTTATTTATGTAACTAAATATATCCTGTCACTTTAAAATAAAATAGTTTAAAATCTTAAAGTGTCATGAAGCAACTGGCTTGCCTCATACATGTTTTATACAGAAGCACAAGAAAACTATTGCAAATGTACCCTTTCACAAATGAGCTCAGTAAATATCAGTTCCATTATTTCTCATTAAGTGATGTAGTAAAATGTCTGCTAGGCATTTAAATTTAATGACAAATTTTCTATTCTCGACCTTTCTCTTCTCATGTAAATATAAACTCTTGCCTTGTGCATGACATCTTTCCTTTGTCATATTCAACACTTGCTCAAATAAATAAAATTCTCAACAGTGAGTGAGAAAATGGCAGGAGCAGCCAAAGTTTTTACATCTACATTAAAATTATTTTTGCATTAATTTGTTAAGTCTTTAAATCCATGTCATCTCCAGCACAACACTTTCTCCAGCATTGGATAAGGGATACATGTTTTCATTTTGTTACACTTAGACTCATGGGAACAAGTCCAACACAGATAAAGAGGATAAAATCCAAGGCCTGGTCTTTTAATCCACTTTGGCAATGAAAGAAACTACTTGGAAGAGAAAATCTGCCAAACTCACTAGCAAAAAGCAAACAGAGAATCTAAAGGGAAGATGAAGATGTGCCTTTATAGGTCTCCTGTGGATTGGAGATAAATTTTATATACATTATGTACATATTCTGTAAAGTGAGTATTTATGTGCTTTGAAATTTGCAATCAAGATTAATCAAGGTATATGCATAATATATGTGCATGCACAGAGTGATGTGAACACAAAGAGAAAGACGTATTAAGAAAATATACATTGAAAAGGAATTTAAAACCTCACAACACATCAGTTATTCTAAAGGAACACAGACATATCTAGTCAGTTCACTAGCTGCTGTTTGCTTTGTTCCAGTGTTCTTATTTGCACAGGGTATACGTATAGTGGCTTTGAGGTAACAGTAAAGAAAATAGATATATGTGGACAGAGATTCTCTAAAAACTCCACTAAATATAATATTTCAGACAAGAAAAAGTGCATTATTCACTCATCAGTTAAAAACACAGCATGCTTTTCATAAGAAACTTTAAATAATCACGTTGCATTTCAACATGAATAAATTTGATTGTTTTAATACCAGCATGATAAGATATAAATTGTAAAATTCTATGGATGATTCACAAAAATTCCAAGGCAAAATAACTGTGTTCCCAAATTGCTCATCTGGGTGAATTTAGAAGTCTTAGTTGGTATCTCATGACTTCAGAACATTTATTTTATAAAGAAGTAATTTTTCATAAGCATGCACATCTTTCAGAAGGGCAGATAAAAGACTTTACATATATATTTTATGTTTTTAGAAGTTTCACAATGTTGATTTTTGCAATTTTCATTCTTGTTCAGTATTACAGAGTTTCCAACTTTAATCTCAACACATAAAACTCATGATCAGATTTTCCCACCTAACTTCCCATTAGTCACCAAAGTTTACACCTTACCCTGTAATGTTACCATGGGGTGACAAACTTGCAACTCCCGATTAATCTGTAAAACCCTATGTAGCCTCCCCAAACCTGTGAAAAATCATCTATAAGAAGTTTATTCCCAGGTTCAGAAGTTACATCTTTCCCTTCCCATGTTGAGTAAACTCAATTTTACAAAAACACGGAGTAGTGCTAAGACTGACCACCAAGAACCATTCAACTGAACCACAAAATGACGAGCTGGAGGAATATTTTAAAAATTATACAAATAACTTAAAAGACCAAGACAGGGTACTATAGACCCAATTCTACATATCCACACCCCATTATAGAAGCAGAAACAAAATGAATAACCAAGGAATACATGTCCTCTAGAAATTACCCATCCCTATAGTAATTTTCTCTGAGGAAACTGATGTAGTAATGGATAAATCAATGATTTCAAAGCAGAATCTACAAATATGTCTAAGGAACTCAAATGAACAAATGTCTAAATGACAGTCACTCACATACATACATACACACAATCAGCAATAATAAAAAATAGCAATTCAAGATAAGGAAATGTAGTTAATGGAATAGAGTAAAAGGCTTAAGAGAAGAAAAATGAAGTAAATCTAAAAGTGAAAAACTCAAGGTGTCAAATAAAAATCTTAGAAGAAACTGTCACCAAGAGTGTGGATCCAGTAGGAGGAGAAACAATAGGTCTCAAGGATGAGGTTGAGAAAATGAACTGATCATTAACGAAGTAATATATGAAATGCATATAAACCCAGGAATGAATCACACAGAATGTCTGGGGACACTGTAAAAAAAAAATTCAAAAATTCTAGATATACACAAAAGATAAGCTCAACTCAAAGACTCAGAAAATATTTTCAGCAAAATGATAGAATTTCCCCAAATCTAAGGAAAGTGATGCCTATTAAAATGTAATAGGCATACAGAACACAAAATACAAGGTGAAAAGAAACTCCCCACATTATCTACTAAATAAGCATAAGCAAATTTTAAAAAAAAAACAATATGTACCTAAGAGAAATGTTGAGAATACAGAAAAAAAGAAGGACACAGGTAAAGCCAGGGTAACAAGAATAAAACTTAATTTTTCAATTGAGAATTGTATATCAAGAAAACCTTGCACTGATCTTCTCATCCAAATTGAAAATGGACACAGATGCTAATCCTACTACTATACTCATGAAAATTATCAGTCATAATCAAATTTGAAAGGAAAATGTTTTCATGATTAAAAACAAGTAAGGAATTAATGTATCCAGAACCAATTCTGTAGGAACACTTGAAAAAATACATTGGTTGGAAGAGAAAATTAAATATACCAGAGAGAATACATAGAAATATGGAAAAATTCTTAACTACTGGGAAAGTTGCAGGACTTTAACTCAGTATTTGGAAAAACAAAAGAAAATACATGGGTATTTTGTTGTTATTACTATTGTTCTGCTTTTTGACATTGTCAATAGGATGTAGTTTAAATCCAACTTTCTGATTTTTTTTTATAAATGTTGTACTTTTTCCTTTACTCTTGAGAATTTTATACATGTATACACCAAATCAAGATCATTTTTCAAAATCTTTCCTCTAGCTCGTCCATATCCCCTTAATATTCCTTCCCCCTCAACTTTTTGGAATATTTTTAATTTATATTTTTATAGTCCACTAAATAAAATTAGTTGAGCTCATATTTTGCAAGTGTGTGTGTGTGTCCAGCTGTTGGGGTTTAGGAATCTACTAATGATCTAATTCTCAAACAAAAGCATTTTCTCCTCTTCAGAAACCATCAGCTGCCAACAGTTTCTCACTAAGGAGCAGAGTCGGGAGACCTTCCTACATATAGTAGAACCTTTGGCGGCTTCACTTTCTGAAGATAGTGAGCACGTAAATCCAGCTGTTGGTAGTTCATGAGCACGAACGACATGTTATATCCAGAAGACAGCAGTCAGCGCTATCTTCTGGCTCTCATGATTTTACGGGTCCACTTTCTAATTGTTCTTGAGCTCTCAATGTGGCAGAGTTAATAAATATAGCAGAAAGATTTTTAACTGTTTCTTTAATATGATCAGTTAATATTTATTAGGAAAAAAGGCACTTACTAGAGGCTAGCATGGGAAATCACCCACGTTGGGCACCAGAATTAGCAGAAAGATTTTTAAATGCCTTTTAATATAATCAGTTAATTATTTATTAGGAAAAAGAGCACTTACTAGACAACAAACCACTCTAGTAGATAAATGGGGCTGAGACGCGAAGAGGGAGGAACTGAGAGCTTTTTTCTCAAGGCACCCTGGAAGGAAGAGACCAAGTCACCTAGATTCTGGGGTCTCTCAGAAGCTGGCCAAGCCCCAGTAGAATTTAGTTTTTTGATGTCACGAGCATTTACCTGGGTAAATTCTGATTTCCCGCTACAAATACAGATGTTGAATTCTGTCTCCTTTTCTCAGCACGTTGACTGGTTGTACATCTCAGATTTGACCACTGCCCATTACAAAATGGAGCACTAGCATATGAGCATAATCATAAACATTTAAATTTCTTTGGCAATATAAACATTTACCAATTTAAAAACTTCATTCTAATTGTCTATGGACTTCTATCCAGGGCTGTTGGCTAGGATTACAATAACAGGAATAAAATGTACTATGGCTCTAATCCAATCAGTATTCTATTATTTACTCCGTAAGTGTCATGAAACTCTTGTATAGATTTGGACAAGTTGCCTCTTGGTTTTCAGACAGTGCTTTTCTGGTTTTAATCCATGATAGTATTTTTGCACCTCATTGACAATTCTGTTTTCTTTTCTGCTTCTGATCTCTTACCCTTTAGCTACAACACACAAAAAAATGAATCATCGTATTCCATATTTTTCCCAAAATTTCTTGAATCAGTAACACTTTGCCTATAGGGTCAACTAAAACATATTAAATGTTACCAGTTTATTGTTTTTGTTTCTGGTAACCAAATTTTATAGCTCAATAGCAATGTAGTCTACTGAACAAATAACATTTTAGAGTAAGTATTCATGTCTACTCTTCCTGAGGTTTATTAAAATCCTTCAGATTGGGACACTTAGATACTAGACAATGTACAGAGGTCAGAGTATTCTTATAATGGCACTTTAGTGATTCTTACTGGAGCATTATCAATGTCTTCATTTACTAAATTAGCAAGTAATTAGGCAGTCTCATCATGAATTTATGTATTAATAAATAAAAAAGTGTTTGTAAGGTTACTGACTTCTATTAAGTACATGGAATGTATAGCTATAGTTTATTGGTAACATTTTATCCTAGTTATCAACATTTTTCCCTGAAATTATAGACATTTAAATATTTGTCAAAATGTATAATAGGTATCTTGAATAGAAATACATATTTGCACAGGTTATTTTTATGTTTTTTCAAAGATTAGATTTCTTCCAACAATAATATAGTTTTGGTTAATCATTCTGAATATATAAATTTTAGATTCATAAACTGCTAAAATAAATATTTTAGTCATGCCCATATCTACTCACTTTAAGAAGAATAATTAGCAAAATTTAAATCTTTTATCCCATAGGATCTGGGATAACTTTCTTTCCAACACTAGAATTCTGTCTCTTTATTTCAGTCATCTAGTCATAACTCTTGAAAGTAGAGAGCTGGAGTTTGTTTATGACCACAAAGTTTCCTTAATTTAATCGTATAAACATACGAAGTGACAGGCATTTTAAGAAGCAGAATTGTTGAATACAGACTAGCATATTGCAGCTTATTTTAGTTCCTATTTTCTCATCTCTATCATGGCACATTATATCCATGCTAGTAAAGTCTCAGAAATTGAGATTTTGTTATTGTAAATGTGATCCTTCACACAGTTAAAGTTTCTCTCTCCTAAATAAAATATACTTTATCGTATAGTCATTTCCATGCCCTTAGTCCATTTTGATTTTTAATTTATCCAGTTTCTTAGGAATGAAAGAAATTACAATCAAACATAATCTGTATGTTTGTCTGTTTCTGATCAAAAGGTTGTTGGCTAAAATACCACTGCAACATCCAGGTATAAACCAAAAAAAAAAAAAATGCTGTATGTAAACTCTAGATCTGGATCTCAATGAAGTAGAAATTGCTGTTTTGAAGAGATAAAAAGTAAAAAATTTGAGAAAATGCCTTTGATTCAGCAAAAGAGCTTAATATGAAAATAGAACTGGAATGCAAGCCTTATGACATATTTGAACCTTTTAAGAGCATAATGGAATAACCCATGTAGTGGAGGAAATTATAATTGCTTTCTTTACACGTCTCTTGGTAATGACAGAGGAAACAAAATTTTCAAAAAAAAAAAAATTTAGTAACTTTGCAAGCATAAGGATTTAAAAATACATAAAATATATAAAGCTGTTGCTGTTGTTTGAATGAAAATTGCCCTTCATAATCTTAAATATTTACAGTTGGTCTCAGTTAGTAGCACTCTTTATGGATATTATGGAAGCTTGAGGAGCTGTGGCCATGCTGAGGGAAGTTTGCCAGCAAGAATAGTTGAGGGTTGAGGACAATGCCTCTCCAACATGCCTCTCTTTTTCTTTTCTATTGAATGTGATCTCTCAGCTTTCTTGTCTAGTTATTTGCTGCTGTAAATCTTCAAGCATAAGGAATGTCAATCTTACCCATTTTTCAACAGATAAGCTGTTTTAATTTTTATTTCCTCATCATTTTATTTACCATTTCATTTCAGTCATCATGAGGTATATTAATTTGTATTTTATCTAAATTATCTTATCTAAATAATTTTTAATTTATTCTTTTGACTTCTTCCCCCTAGTACATGAAATGGCTTTTTGGAGTCCAATTCCATATACAAGGATACCTTGCTCATTCTTGATTCAGAGGGGAGATCTCAGAATTTCTTGACTCACCATGGGAGGCCTTATCATTTTTGAAGACTGAATGGGGCAGGGGAAGCTGGGGGTGAGTGAGAGGAAGGGAGGAAAAGGGAACTGTTGTTAGTATGTTTACAAAATTAAATAAAAAACTGTTAAATTAAATCTATTTCTTGAGTCACAAACCTAAAAAAACACTGTCTTCTCTAAGTTGCCTTGGTTGTGGTTTTGATTTTTATGAAAACAGAAAATAATGATAAATTTGTGTGTGTGTTTGTGTGTGTGTGTGTGTGTGTGTGTGTGTGTGTGTGTGTGTGTGCCTATATGTGATCATTTACAGTTTGGGAGAAATTTTAAGTGTATTTATTCTGTAGTGGCTTGAAAACTCTGGCGTATTTTTGGAGCAATATTATAGCTTGTATAAAAAAGGACCCAGCAAGACCACTTCTGGGTGTATACCCTAATGATGCACAATCATATTCCAAAGGTATTAGCTCAACTATGTTCATAGCAGCATTATTTGTAATAGCAAGAACCTGGAAATAACCTAGATGTCCCTCAACTGAAGAATGGATTAACAAAGTGTGGTACATCTACACAATGGAGTACTACTCAGCAGTAAGAAAAAAATGTATCCTAAAATTTGCAGGCAAATGGATGGACTTGGAGAATATTCTCCTGAGCGAGGTATCACAAACTCAGAAAGATAAGCAGGGGATGTACTCACTCATTAATGGTCTCTAAACAAACAAGAAAAAATCCAAGCATGCCCAAGCTGCAAACCACAACCACTGAACAGCTTGGGATCAGAAACACCCTGGACTGACACTTCGGATCCCACTCCACCTAAAAGAACACCTGCCTCACTCTTGAGGGAGGGGGGACAAAACTGGATCTGCCAGGTGTAGAGACTGAACTAAGCATTATTGGGTCAGTGGGACCATAGGACTGTCTGCTCCCTGCCCAGGGAGGGGATGGGGAGTTGTGAAGAAGAAAAATGACCAGATGTGGTGGGAGGGGGAAGGGACCTTGAATAAGGATATACAGGGATAGAAAGCGTGACTTCTTTATTCATAATAATAAGAATTAAAAAAAAAAAGAAAAGAAAATTAAATGCTTGAAATAATTTAGGGTATATATCAAATATAAAACTGAAGATATGATTCTACAGTACATATATGCCTATAATTTCCAATGCATTGGCTACAAGCAATACTTTTGAAATATAAATTTAGGGAGCCAACTAGACAAGGCACAGAAAGTGAGATGCTTTGGAGAACTAAGTCCTAATTATGATGTCTTCATCAAATCTTTCCCTCAAGGTTCCAAAAGCTACATAGAAGATTGTCAGTACCATATGTGATGGATGATACCAACAAAACACTGTCTTTCACTTTGCCAGATTTGTGTACATATGAATTCTCAGGGAGTTGCAACATGCAAAGGGCATTCTCAGGTGAAAACTGAACTAGATCCCAGAACTGAGAAGAAGAAGTGAACAAAATCCATTATAACTAATAAAGAAGTTGTCTACAATTGTCATCTTCTAGTACCAAAAAATCAGTTTTCTCCAATCCAGTGTCTTGGAATATATTTACGAAATCTAAATGTATACACCATGCCCAGTAGTACATGAATTCAATAGAAAGGTGCACACAACTCCAAAAATCATTTTATAAAATTTTGTGTCTTATTATCTATAAATATTTCCTACAATATCAGAGATACAACTTAGAACCTGGAAGCAACCTAGATGCTCCGCAACTAAGGAATGGATTCACAAACTGTGGTACATCTACACAATGGAGTACTACTCAGCATTAAGAAAAAATGATATCACAAAATTTGCAGGCAAATGGATGGATTTGGAGAATATCCTCTTGAGCGAGTTATCACAAACCTAGAAAGATAAGCAGGACATGTACTCACTCATTAGTGGACTCTAAACAAACAAAAAACAAACAAACAAAAAGAAAGCATGCCCAAGCTTGGGATCTGAAACACCTTGGACTGACACCTCAGATCTCACTCTCCCTAGAGAAACACTTGAGTCAGTCTTGATTTTGGGGGGAGAAAACTGGTTTTGCCAGGAGTGGAAGCCGAACTAAGCAATATTGGGACCTTGGGACCTTGAGACCACCTGCCCATAGGGGGTATGGGAAGATGTGGAGAAGAGAGAATGACCTGATGTGGTGGGAGGGGCAAGGACCTTGAATAAAGATATACAAGGATAGAAAATGTGACTTCTTTATTCAAAATAATAATAATAATAATAATAATAATAATAATAATAATAAAAAATGTCTAAGATCAGAATCACTGAAGATAGCTTTTGTTGAAGCAGATGGAACGTGATGGGAACACTCTTCATGGCTGGTGAGAGGGCAAACTTGTCACATTGGCAATAAATTTTGCAACATTTCAGAAAAAAATAGATCTTCTTGTAGCATATGTTTTATGTCTACTTTCTGAACCATCAAACAAAAACCTCATTTGTTTTAGCTTAGCCAGTGTTTTACGAACATAATTCAGGACACTGATTGACCAATCTTGTTTGAACAGAACCTAGTATATACTTAACTAACGTTGATAGTGTTGCTACAAGCTAAAATAGAGTATACTGGCATTTTATAAATTTTATATTTTATGATTAGATAATTTTTCTACATTTAACAATGTATGAATAAAACATTTTTATAGAAATGATATTAGTAAGAACCTATTATGCATGAAATAATTTGATAGACAATGATAGATCAGCAAGCCACACAAATTCTCTCTTTCCTAGAGAACTCTCTTTTTTACATGTCAAAAAGGGTCTTTTCATTTTTTATTTATTTTTTGTTAGAACATTTTATTAGTGGTTACTTAAAAGTTATATTTGAAAAAAAAGGTTTTCTTAATACCCACACTAATTCAAAATATTTATTTATCTATTTATTAAATATTTTCTCTCATTTTATATTGATATATAAAACTGTATATGTGTATAAATATCCAAAAATAGAAGTGAGACTGTCTGAGGTTATGAATAAGGAAATAATATAAAATAATAAGAGTAGGGAGTGGACAGAAAAGTGAGTTATGGCTGAAGTATACAGTAAGCTTATTTGAAAATGTCCTTGTAAAACTTATAATTATGTGCAGTAAATACATATCAATAAGAATTCCAAAAATGCTATGTTGGAATCATTATTTTTCTTATTGAATAGACAGATTTTTTTTCTTGTAAAAATATAACAGAAATTTCATTATCAAAACAAACCAGATGTGATACCCATTTTAAATTGAAGGTGCACTAGTTAAAAATTATAAAATAACCGTATTATGTTAACAAAAATTCCAGGTACTAAAAAATTCTTAAAAATTTAGAAAGTATCAGTAATGGGCTATCCTCTGGGGTGTCCACATTTAGGGTGCAATTTATTAAAGTTCATAGAAGTAAATAGTATAATGGTTAAAAAAAGAGGCTTTTAAAATTAACAACAAACATAATTATGTCCTTAGGCAAATCAAATTTTTATTTTCAGGTAGATATATTGAAATTTGCCTAAGCCCTGTTTTGGGACAAGCTAAATATGTACATACTTATTTATTTAGTTACTTATTTTAATTCAGTTTTATTCTATCTTAAAAGAATTAGCTTCACATGGTTAAAAAAATTCATGGTCCTGATTATTAGATATAGAAGTGCAAAATTGTCAAACAGATAACAATGTTTTTAAATTTCTAAGTTATAATTTTATATTTTTTTTCACTCTTATGAGAGTTTGTTCAGACAAAGGCTACACCTGAAACAAAATTGAGAAAATCAGTGATAAACTTAGAAGTTGTCTGCACTCAAATGCTTCACTGCAGCTACTTAGGAGAACCTCCACTGAGTAGAGCTGACCCAGGTCAAAGTACATACATAGCTCTTTACCTCCAAACATTCAGCAGTCTCCTCCTCCAGTCAGTTCTCGCAGTATAGCAAAAGTTACCTGCAAGTTTCTGATTCCTTTACATTAGCTTTCTAGAAAATGAGGTTGACGGCAGAGACATAATACCCAGCTTCCAGACAACTCTTCTCTTTCTCCCATTTTTTAAAGTATTCTTTTTCATATACATATTCATATACATATACATATATACCACTGCTCCCCCTCCCTTTTCTCTTCCCAGACATAACCATCTTCCCTTACCCCATTCCCTATCCACTCCTCTGAAAAGGTAAGGACTCCTTGGCTGAATCAATGGAGTCTGGCATATACAGTGGAAGTAGAGCTAAGCCCCTGTCCCTGTATTAAGGATATGCAAGGTGTTCCTCTGAAGGAATTGGCTCCAAAGAGCCAAATTATGCACTAGGTATTAATTCTGGTCTCACTGAGGGCCATTTCTTAAGTCCCTTTAATATCTGAATTATCTTATGTCACTACTATAATTCTCATAGTTTATTGAATAGTAATTCACTGATTACTTTTATAATTACATCTTCCTGTAGAATCTAAAAATAATCAGACAAAGAGTATTTATTATTCAACATCCACATTGACTTCTGTAATCAGTATAAAAATAAGAGCTTCCTCTTTGTAAACCATAATTAATAATAATCCTTGTATGTGCAGAGAAAAACTTTTGAAATATATTGAGAGATAATTACTGGTAGTACCAATGGACATATTTGTTCATGTAGATCTGACCATTTCCTTCATTAATATAATTTTGCAACAGCAAAGATAATGAATTGTTGTAACTAAACAACTCTAAAATATCCTTTTTTTCCTTACATTTGATGCAAACTTATCTCTGGCTAAAAGTATATGCTGTTTTTGCACATCTTCACTGGACAGTTTACAGTGGATTATAAGCTCAGATCTAGAGAAAATTCGATGTTCTTAGTGTCTTCAGGCGCCTCTGTTCCCATGCACACATTCACACACAAATGTACACAAGGTACATAATTAGAAATAATAAATATAAATCTCAAATCTCATGATCTTGAAATCTGTGACAAATCTATATAATATGCCATAATCACTTCTAGTTTCTAACAGTTATAAAAATAGGCTCTCTTTTCAAGTTCACTACCCTTCAAAGCCAGAATGAAGTTGGTCAAATCTACACAGTATTTCATCCTATATTATCCAGCATATGTTAGCATATTCAAACTGAAAGAGAAAAAATGTAATTATATTCCTTTGTAATGTCATATGTAGTGATTCTAGCACTTTAATTTTAATTCCTCATGACAAAAAAAACATGTTTTAGCAGATATTTCATTGTTTACTTTCTAATTTTTATCCTGTCTGCTCCAAAGTTTTCTGATTGTCAAAAGGAAATCTCAATGCAACTCTTCATTCTAGCCTTGGTATTCATAACAATTCACCCAAATTTATAGAATTTAGAGACTGAAATATTTATGCAGGTTTCTTCTCAGAGAAAATTAATCACAAATTTCAGTTAATATTTCTCCCTGAAAGGCATGATAGATGGGTTTTTTAGCATTTAATTTATAAATTAGATAATTCTTAAGTTTAGTTTCCTTTATGATTGACACAGACCAGTATGTAATGAGTACATAATCTACATCTGCTTTGCTCCTAAGGTGTGGAAAGATGTTACACGAACAAGCAGCTCAAACTAGCTAACTAGGAACAATCTATTTCCCAAATCAACATTGTTTTCTTAGCAGGTAAAGTGATGAAGTATAATTCATCATCTTAGAATTTTTTCCTGCTCCATTTTTGGAAACTAGCAAGCTGATTATTGTTTTCTCAATTATGATGATTTTCATTCTTTAAACACTCCCATTGTTTCTGTTCACATATGCACACAGAGACACACACACATCCCACACCAAAACAAAAAAAAATCACTTCATAATTGCCAACATCTGCTGTTATTTCTCATTATTTCTCTGTCATCTCATCACCATCCTTCACTTTATTACAGGTAAGCTCATTTTAAGGTTCTTATTAAATCCAAAAAAAGTATAGCTCTTGACACTCTACATTCTATGTACTTCATTTTCATAGATAATATTTTTAGATTAAGCCCTTAAGTAAACCTGTCTACAAATTTTGTTCCACTATTTGATCTCAAATGAATTCTTCACTCAGTACTGGCTGATCTCTTTTGTGATAACACTACAAAATAAGAATTCTTGTGTTACGTATGATGCTTAAGGTCTTCATATGTGTCCAATATTTTAGTACTCAATTTCTTTATCATATGTTATTTAGTCATGTCATATGCCTGGGAAGACCTTTATTCCTAGAAGCTTAAACTATGTGTCATAATCATAAGATGTATATAGTATTTCTATTTCATAGTTGTAAATTAGAAAACTGTCTGTGACATTTTAAATTATAAAGATTTGATGAGAAAGGAGTTTGAACAAGGTGATACGTGAATAAAAATATGACTTTATTTATAATGAAAAATGAAAATGCTTTGAACTGATAAAAAAAGATTTGATGACAAATCTATAATCAAAGCTGATAAAATTATAAAGTTTTGGATGTCTGTGCAACTGGAAACTTACCTGTTCAGATAAAAGATTTACTTCCTATTTCCACAAGATTGTAATAATTATAATAATATTTATAATAGATGATATGGATAGCAATAGACAAGTATTGATGAATTGACGAACAATATGTGTGAGGAGAAAAAGACAAACACACACACACACACACAGAAAATCTGCCACTAATATTCAATAAGGTTAGTGATGATGTGATTTAAATTCAAGACAATAAAATGTTAAGTTTAATAGCATTAAAAGAGTATTTACCATTTAAATACTACTGTTCTTAAAATTATTATCAGAAATAAAACCAATTAAATATAGTGTCATAGACAAAAGCATTTCTCATCTCTCAATAGAGGAGCTTCTATTGGGAGTAGATGCCGATTCACACAGGAACACATAATTGATTAACATGCAAAGAATAAAAAAAAAAAAAAAAAACGTGTAATGCTTAGCTTGAATGGTACATCTATATCACATACCCTCCTTCCAAGGCTCAGGGACTGTAGAAGAGGGAGCTAAAAGACTAAGACAGAAGTGATGAATACAAGGAAAAAACATTTTCTAGACACAGCATGTCAGATGCATTTATGTTCTCAAAGTGGTTATGACAGCATGCACAACTCTCACGTGACCTCAATCCAGATCAAACCCCAATATGGAGAGGGATGTGGACATGAAGCCCTATTCCTAGACAAGTAGCTAGCTATAGGCATTTGATAGCTTCTAGGAGAAAGAATTTATTTTTATTTTTATTGAAAATAAAATTAGTTTCATCCAAGATATTCGGATCACAGTTTCCCTATCTCATTTCTTCCCAGATCCTTTTCTCCCTGCCATCATTACCCATACCTTTCTTCTCCATCTCTTAAGAAAACAGACACATAAAAAAGACAAACATGGATAAAAAAACAAAAAAAAGAAAACAAAGAGCACAAGACTCTCTCTCTCTCTCTCTCTCTCTCTCTCTCTCTCTCTCTCTCTCTCTCTCTCTCTCTCTCTCTCTTATGGAGCCCAGAGATTAATGTCAAGTGTCTTCCTCAATTGTTCTCCACTTATTTTTTTCACACAAGATCTTTCATTGAACCTAAAGCTTGCTAACTCAGCTAGATTGGCTGACCCCCCCCTTCTCTGCCTACCCAGCACCAAGATTAGAAACATGCATCTCTCTCACATGGCTTTTTATGTAGGTTCTTGGGGATTAAACTCAGGTCTGAATGCTTGTGTGGAAAGCACTTACAGCTATTTCGCCTGTTCCTCACCTGAGAGGTGGTGGGGGTAAGACTACAAGATAGATCTGCTTACTAAGAAGACCCCCCCATATAAAATAGAAAGTAATGTTCATTTAAAAAATGCTATGGTAACAGTGAAGAAACAGAAGAAAGAGAAAAAACAAAGTAAGAGTTTGTAACATTTCAATAACCAAATGCATATAAAAGTAATTAAATGATTGACCAAGAAAAAAAATATAGTGTCATAAATATTAAATAAATTATCCAATGATTCCTTATGTTTTCTTATAAATATTCATATGATACAATATGAAATACATCCACACATACAAAATTATATATACATAATTATGATATATGTAGGCCAAATTTTTTTTGCATTTCTCTGATGGCTAAAGATGTTGAGCATTTTTCAAGTGCCTTTCAGCCATTCATGATTCTGAAGATAATTCCCTTTTTAGTCCTGAACACCATTTTTTGATTGGGTAATTCAAGATTTTGGGCTCTAGTTTCTTGAGTTCTTTATATGTTTTAGAGATCAGTCTCCTATCACTTGTAGGTTTAGTGACAATTCGTTGGAGGGTATTTCCCACTTTCTTGTCTGTGAAGTTCAGAGTGGCTGGGTTTATGTTGAGGTAATTGATCCACTTGGATTTGAGTTTTGTGCAGGGTGACAGGCTTGGATCTATTTGCATTTTTCTACACACTACCAACCAGCTATGCCAACACCATTTTTAAAAGATACTATCTTTTTCCCATTGAATATTGTGGGCCTATTTGTCGAAGATAAGGTGTTCATAGGTTTTTGGATTAATGCCTAGATCCTCAATTCAGTTCCATTGATCTACTAATCTGTTTTTTTTTTTTTTTTTTGCCAGTACCAGGCTGTTTTTATTACTGTAGCTCTATAATATAACTTGAAGTCGGGGATGGTGATGCCTTCTGAGGTTCTTTTGTTGAGCAAATTTGTTTTGGCAATCCTGGCTTTCCTGTTATTCTAAATAAAGTTGAGTATTGTTCCTTCAAGGTCCGTAAAATATCGTGTTGCGATTTTGATGGGAAATGCATTGAATCTATAGATTGCTTTTGGTAGAACATTTTGTGCTATGGCTTTTTTGGATTTAGTATTTCCTTTGACCTATGTATCTATTTCTGCTACTGAGTATTGCAATCCAGGGATTCTATCTCTTGGATTCTGTTGGTTATGCTTGTATCTGTAGCTCCAGCTCATTTCTTTAGATATTCTATTTCCACCTTTGTCTCAGTTTGTGCCTTTTTTATTGCTTCTATTTCAGTTTTTAGTTCCTGGAATGTTTCTTTCATATTTTGCTTTACCTGTTTTTGGTTTTCTTTCAAGGATTTGTTCATCTCTTCTGATTTTTTGTTTGTATTTTCTTCAATTCCTTTAAGGGAATATTTTATATCTTCTTTGAAGGCTTCAATAATTTTCATAAAAGTGTTTTTGGTGTTCTGTTTCCTTCTGTTTCCTCTTCATTGCTCCATTCAAGTCTTGTAGTTGTAGAAGCACCAGTTTCTTCTGGTGTTGCCTTGGTGTTCTTTATATTATTATATGTATTTTTGCACTGGCATTTGCCCATGGCTTCAGTGGTTCATGATTAGACAGCTCCTAGTCAGTTGTGGCAAGAGGGTTTATGTGTCTCCTGTCTCCTCTGAGCAAGGGGTCTGCTCGATCTCTAACTCTGCTCTGGACAGGGACCTGACTTTCAAAGCCTCAGTTCTTCTCTGATGACACAGTGTGCCCTGGAGGTGGGGCACGGTCGAGCAAGGTCCCCTCTTTTAGGTGTGGATAGAGGAGCCCCTCACCGCCAAACCCTAGTCCTGTCTGCTAGGGAAGAGTCTGAGATCAGACTCTAGAGATTGACCCAGGTCCCAGAGAGCAACTTTCCAGACTGGTGGTGCAGGTGCCGGAATCTGTTCACTTCTGAATGGGGGTCTGAATTTCAAAGCCTCAAACACAGAGCTTTAATTCTACAAAATTATATTGCTAATGAATTTTTTTATTTGTGTGTATGCAAGTTGTTGTGTATACAGGTGTGTGTGCAATGATCATGTGTGTGTAGACCATAGGGATAGAAAAAACTTTTATTTGAAAATGTAATATATTTCTAGTTGTGAATTGTGTGCACTTGTAATCTAGTAGCATTTTATTTAAAATTATGATACAATATGATGTGTACTTATGAACCTTAGAAAGATCCCTTTTTTAAGATGCACAGTATACCATCAAAATGGTAATTGAAGATGGTCTCCAAGTATGTGTTGGCCTTTTGGGAAAAGCTATTGGAAAATTCTGACTTTCCTTCATTTGTAAAATATTATTTTATGTATAAAATTGCCTATTTGATATGTTTTTTCAAGCATTACTCTCATAATCTCATGTCATTCTGTGTGACTAATAAAAACAAAAGCTATAAATTAACAAGGTCACAGAATTTAACAGATAAATGAATGGACCATGATTTTCATGAGCACAAAGGTTACAGGAGAATAAATATAAAGGTGCTAGAAACAAATGATAGCTACCAAGATGATTGGACCAGGAAATGAGTGATAGGAGCTCATAATATTTGGCAAAGAATAGTTGGCTTTGTGCTAATTAAAAAGGGAAATGATAATGGGGTTATGAAGAAAGAATTTTAACAGGAAATTAGGCTACTTTCAATTTAACCCTCAAGTTCAGTTTCCAGCAATGGGTTACTAAGCTAACTTAATTTACAGAAAGTCTCTTTAATTCCACACATCTATCTGTCAATCAAACTAAGTAGTCTGTAACACCAGGGACTGAAAGGTGAAACGAAGTCTTACTTGCTGGATGCACTAAAAAGATAACAAGAGAGTAATGACAATATTGATCAGTTAATTTTATATTTATTGAGAATTGACAAAGTGCATAATGCTGTGATAAGTATCTATAAAACGTTGAATGAGAAAAACATTTTACAGACGCAGACACAAGATCAATAAATATATTTATTTATAAATAAATAATTAAATGTTTTATATAAATAAATGTTTTATATAAACAAATAACATGGGCAGTAAAATGAAGGAGTAGAACAAAAGAACTTGATGAAAAATTATACATATTATTGAATTCCTGGAGAGTGAATGGAATTTTCTGTACCTAATCGTCTGAATTTTTTTTGGAAGACTTATCTCTCTGTATTTTCTATTATTCTATAATTTTATCTATCTATTTGTCCTTCTATCTATCCATCCATCTATCATCAGTCTATGTATATGTCCATCCATCTATCATCAGTCTATGTATATGTCCATTTTCTATTTTTTCTTCCAAATAACAGTTATCTGAATAATGTAAAGAGAAGGAAATGTGAATATATAAAAAACATGGTATTATCTATTACTGACTGAAATGAAATATCTTTAAACCACTTTTCATATGCCAGATGGCTTGTAAATATTATCACATTGTAAATCAGTTTATGATTTGCTGCCCCATGTATTGAAAGATTAGCAAGACATGGTCCTTGGATGATAATTCTCTCTCTCTCTCTCTCTCTCTCTCTCTCTCTCTCTCTCTCTCTCTCTTCATATATTTTCTCTCTTTCTTTGAAAATTATGCAGGTATTAAATCCACAGAAATGTAACATTGTTGAGAGATGGTGTAATTTTAAACACTTGAATAAATCCTTAAGAAGGATTAAGGTAAACCTGTTGGAGTCTCAGGAACTGGACCAGTTACAACAAAGATTATCTGTACAGAATAGAGCTCTCCTGTGGCTTGCTTCTTCCCTGTGTGCGCACTTCACTTCCCATTTCCTTTCATGTGTAGAAATAGCATTCAGTGCTCACCATGCATCAAGGAGTGAAACATTTTATCTCCATTAGTTACTCAGTCTGAGATATTGTGCTACAATAGCACAGTAAAATAAACCTACTCTTAGCTAGTTCTGGTTATTCTACTTCTGTAATAAACCAAGCTGCAGAATCATATCTTGGTGCCTCCACTTCCAACTAATCTTGTGAACAAAAAGGAAAGGGATTATATTATTAAATGATCTGCTTCACATCAAGCACTGCACAAAATTTTTACTCTGTAAGAGAATCAAATTGATGCTAATTAAAGATTTCAGTCTGCTAACAATCAATTTTTTTTCATTCATAAAAACATACTCAGTATTTCTACTCTTTCTTATTTTGATCATTGTTCATTAAGCAGGAGTACAATATGTCTTCAAAATGTGTAAAAATTAGAGCAAAGTATAAATTCATATTTTTGAGGAAATTCTCTAAAGAAACATAAGTATCATTTTTATCATAAGAATAACTAAATTCTAAACATAATCTGAAGTTGTTGGGTAAGCTATACATTTACCTAACAGAGCATGGATATATGCATTCTGAAATGAACACATATATCTGTGCAGAAACAATAAAAATAATACTAAAATGTTTTAACACATATGGAAATAGGAATGATAAAGGATTTGGAATAAAGTTAAGGAGAAAAATAAATGGTAATAATTGTATCTTTGTTGCATAAGAAGATTAAGGACAAAAGAGAAGTTAGAAAATATATGGATTTATTTGTATACTGGACTCATTGGTTTTATAAATTATAGCTAATAGTTAGTAAACAATTATATTATTAAGGACAATAACTTCTGGGTTAATAATATAAAATTATTTATTCTCTGTAAAAAATTTTAACTACCATGTTCATTTAAATATCTAATTTGATGTTTAGTATATATTTCTTTATATACACAATAATTATATTATTTATGTCTTTAACAAGCTTAATTTTACATTTCACAGTGTTTGAAAACTGTCTTTACTCACTCATTAGTGGATTTTAAACAAAAAACAAAGCATTCCCAAACTGCAAATCACAACCACTGAACAGCTTGGGATCTGAAACACCTTGGACCAGCACGTTGGAGCCCATTCCCTCCAGAAAAACAACTGACCCAATCTTGATGTTGAGGTGAAGAAAGTGGATATGCATCTGCCTGGAGTGGATACCAAACTAAGTTACCTTGGAATCTTAGGACATCCTGTCCTTGCTGTGGAGGAGATAAAGTGATGGGGAGAAGAGAAAGTGACTAGGAGGGGAGAGAGGGAGAAGGGACTTTGAACAAGAGGATACATGGATAAAAAATATAACTTTATTCATAATAAAAAGAGAAATAATCTTCCAAAGCAAGGACATATTATTTTGGAAGAATAATAAGTAATAGAGAAAGATCTAGAGAGAAGAAAGAATAAAAAAGGAAATGAGAAGTGATGCAGAATGTACCCTGAGAGGCTCTGGTGACAGAGGGAGGGGCATCTATGGGATTTTAATTCCTGTGCGCTATGTAATGTGAATCCCTTCTGAATTCTCCATGAAGAGTAAGATGTAGATCTTCAATGCTGAAAAAGAAAAGAAAACTTTCTTAATTTTCAGGTCCAAACTTTTTTTTTCCTTCTTTATTTATTTTGTATTTATCAAGAAAAACAGTAAAATGAATTTAAAATGGTGATAAGTTAACAATAACTATGAAGAAGATAAAAATCATAAGTATGACTTAGCAAGGGTGATAATGCAAATAAGATTACTACACATATATTTACTTTGTGTTCTGCTTTCCCTCTGAATTTTTTTCTTTTTCATCGCTGTATATCCTTACTCAAGGTCCCTAAGGCATCCTATCTAGTGAATGTGCTTAAACTTTAAAGTGAAAGCTTTTATACAGCCAAAACTAATCTATGACATAATCCCATGTCTTAAAATAACTGCTAGAATGCTAGGCATACAGCGGTCTGAAGACATTCCTTCTATCACCTGAGCTCATTCCTTTCAATTAAGTATCCCTATGTCTCTTTTTGTACTGATGATCTAACATCTACCCAGCAACAAAAGAAATATACTAACGCTATATATATTTACAAAGCAAGCAAATATCTTTCCTTTATAAATGCTAATCTGGAAGTTTTAAATGGCCTTATTTTCTTCACTATGTTTACCTCTGTTTTTCATATGTAGTAACTTTTAGCTCACCTTATTTACTGCTCCTGTATGCTAGAGAGAGTTCATACAAGGATAGAAGTTTATTTATTGGTGTAGCTATGATAACTTAAAAACAGTACATAGTATGCTACATTATTTTTAAAGCAGGACAATGGATTGTCATAGTTACTGTAACTATGAGATGTGAAAGAAAAAACACAAGCACCAAACTTCATAAATATAGTCCACAGAAAAGATTTGTAAGCAAAACTGAACACCTATAAGGGAAACATAGAAAACACTTTGATTATCCTTTCAAACTAACTTTTCTAATATTATAATTACAAAATCCACGTTAATTAACAAAAATATACTATAAAATAAACAATTTCTAATCATTCATACATTTATACTCTTTTCTCACCAGACCCAATGCTTATATTAGTAAAACCTATGCATAACACTGGTCAAAAAGTTGAGTAAATCATAGCAAGGCAAGGAAAGATCAACAGTTGTGGATACAAGAACAGTATTTATTAAGATAAAAACCTAGGTGGCTCACCTAAACTCCAAAATAGCGATCATAAAAAGCCGTAGTAAAATGTAGATTTCTAAAAGAACTTTTACTAGTAATTGAAGTTATTAACATACCCTTTAAATTTTTACTGATGTAGAAACAATTTTAAGAAATACTGAAACTCTTTCATTGAACTTTGACCTGCTGAATTCTTCTGGATTAAATTAATATTATGCTGTTCCAATAATTGTCTGTGAGAAATCACATTTCTATTTAATTGATTCAGAAGATATATGAATTAAGGATAAATTCAAAAATTATTCTTGTCATTTATTTGTAAATATGTGTCATACTTATAAGTTAGAAATCACTGATAGGGGTACACCAGAAAGGAGTGAGTCAATACAGGTCTGGCCACATACGCCTTTTTTACAAAGAAATTCTGACTGAGTAAGCATTACAAACAGCAATTTTTTAAATACCATTTTTTCCTTCAAAGGGGATACACAGTGATCTTACTGTTATCTTCTTTAATCTTAAAAACAACAAGTGGGATTTGTGGAGAAGAAAGAATGACCTGATGTGGTGGGAGGGGTTAGGGACCTTGAATAAGGATATACAAGTGTGACTTCTTTGTTAATAATAATGATAATAATAATAATAATAATAATAATAATAATAATAAAAGGAAAAAATATATGTAGGCTTGGGATAGAAAATAGTTCAAAGCTATCCTTAAAAATACCATTTAGCAAGGTTTAATCTGATGGTATTAAGAAATAAGTAAGACAATGTCTTTAATATAAAATCATTTGACATAGGAAGACAGCATCATAAAAATTGTAACACAGAAATTATCAGGATGTTGAAAGTATTTACCTTTAAGGCAAAAGACTATTGATTTTAGACACTGAAAACTAGTCCTTGTCTTATATACTGTTTATTATGAAGTGATAAATCAGGACACATCAAAAGTACAAGGAAGCCATTCAACAACAAAAATTTAAAAATCTGCTTAAGAAAAAAAAAACATCCAATTTATCTAAATGATATTATAAAAGTTTTCATTTTGACATCTTAGTTCATTATTATATTTACACAGCATACAAATATAGAATGTGCATATTTAAATACTACAAACACACATATGTATGTTTTAAAGTGATTATGAAAGTTGGTCTTAAAATAACCTTCACCTTACTGTACTTTGACAAAGAAGTAATCATGCAAAAGAGAATTCTTCACCTCAAGAGTGTCAGGGGAACATTCTGTCATTGATTCTGGGAGGTGAAAGAAACTCTACACAAAGAAGGGTGTGACTGTGAATGAAAATCGAATTATCTTCTAAGGTAAACATAAAGCTTGTATCTTCCCTGTTGTATGATAAAAATTCAACTCTTCCATAGCTGACCTATGCCAATGGAAGATCTTTCACAATGGATTTTTCTATTCACAATTGATTTTAGGTGTATCTTACTTGTGTAATGAAAAACAAACCAAAATTTTATTAACCCAGCAACAAAATTAAAACTGTTACTGTAATATTTTATACCTATTTGCTTAAAGCTCACATACATTCAGTTTTAATTATTTTAATACTGGCAATTTTTAAGGTTTTTTAAACATGTAGGCCTATTGTGAAGTGAGAGTCTAAATTATTTGTACCCGAACAGTTAAAATAATGCCTCTCGAAATTTGTACATAAAAAGCACTTATTATGTCATTCTATGAAATAACTCATACTAAAATAAATAGGTAACTACTCATTTAAGACTTCTTAAATATTAGAAAATCAACTGTGCTCATTTCACACTGTCAGTTACTAAGTATTTCAATCTTCTCTTGAAAATAATATCAATAATATGTTTATGTTTTTATATCTGTTGCTATTATATATGAAATATAACCTTATTATTTAATACAAGTATCATTTGAAAAAAGTCTATTTCTTATTTTGATAGAAAGCAATATCAGTAGAATATAATGTGTGGTGATATATTGTATGTTTAATAAAGTTTGCCTGCATATCAGAGGACAGAATCAGCCACAGATTTAGGCATGAAGGTCAATAAGTACTGACACACACCTTTAATCTTAGTAGTGGAAAGTTGAACCAGGAAGTAATATAGCTGGGCAGAGAAATAGCTACAAGACAGGAGGAGGCAAGAGTTTAGCCTGAGACCTTTTCCTTTTGTGTGAGGACACAGAGTCATTCTATCTGAGGATTCTCGAGAAGTGGCTAAGTGGAAAGTGACTGTGGCTTGTTCCCTGTCCCTCCGATCATTCAGTTTTTCCCCAGTGTCTGGCTCCAGGTTTTTATTATAAGACCAAATAAAAGCTATTATGAAATTTCTTATTATAAAATTTAAAGTTGATAATGATGATATTTTAGGGTGATTTTAAATACACTTCCAATGGACAAAATATATTTTGACAATTATATCTCCAGATTTTATTGGCTCATTTTTTTCAGGTAGAAATATCAAAAATAAATAAATAAATTACTTTGGTCTACATAAAAAAAGCTAAGGATTTCTTCAGGTAACAATCACTATTTAAGTATATGACAACTCTGTTTTTAATCTGAGAACACAAGTCTTCAAAGCCTCAATTCTTATTACTCCATCAGAAAATCTACTTTATCACATAAAATTTTCACATACTCTGCACTTAAAAGCATGCCATCTCCACCTTTCTACTGTAAAATTCTGTTTCCAATTCCTAGTTTTTGCATTATAGTTAAATGTAACTTGAGTTATTTTGGGATATTGTTATATATGCAATGGTGTATTTAATTTCCAAAGACCATAAAAATCAATTCATCTGGTTTTTTTTGTTTTCTTCTCCAAATTTGCTTACTGCTCAGTATGATTAACCTCACTGAATGCATAGGTGCCAAAGAATTCTAGCTCTCTTCTTTCCTCTCCATACTCTGCTTTCCTTTCTCCACCCTGGCTAAAATGATTGAAGATCAAAATCCATAAACATTTTTTCCCAAGTCTGCAATTACCTCCTCCTTCAAGACACTGCATTAGTTTGCTCCACCATGACTCTGTACTTTTGAGTTTTATTTCTCTCTTTTACAGACCTTCTTATCTAAATAATTCTCAAACCAACTATATTCCAATATGCTTTAAATCATTAAGTTCTCCTTTGCTCAAATTAATCCAACTATTAAATGATAGAATATAAATCAAATTACCTGTCATATTCTTTAAGATACCTCACAGTGGAAATATCATCCACAGCCTAAAAATCTAAGCACAATAAATTAAGGTTATATGCAAAGTCCTGATATCTCAGGACCTTTCCCACATGCTTAGTCTATCAGTATTTTTCTTTAACCTTGAATACTAACTGATTTCTGTTAGCACTATAACATCAACTTAAATCTTTCTAGTACAGTCCATGAAAATGTCTGGATAAAAAAATAAAAAATTAACTTTCTTTATTCAATAAAAATTTCAATAATAGTGACAAAATCAGCTTTGTAGAAATTAAAACAAGATCTTGTAGTTATTAAAATAGTGCTTAAGTAAGAAATGTTTTCAGCCTCAATAACAAAGTAATTAATGTTTTGATTTCTTCCAGTCTTAGGCTCCATTCTGTAATATTTTAATGATAACATCTCACAGCCTGTGCACAGGTACTTTTCCCGAATGAACAAACTTTAATAAGCAGTTGCTCATTTGCAGAAGATTGTGTATAGTGATTTTGACCCATAGGGTAGTTCTCCTGAGCATCAGTCCAAAGTAGAGCTTTTTATGTTGCCTAAGGAGAAGTTGTTCCAGTGTTGAGCATCTACTCAGAATCTTAAAAACCTTCACAGAGTTGTTCATGGCCTTTTGGCATTATCTCTAACCCTTAGAACAAAGAGTTGACTGACCACACAGCTTGAAAAGAAATAATAACAAATTTGATATTTTGAAGAATAGGTTGAAAGTCTCCAATTATTTACTAGGAATCTAGAAAGCCAAGCAGATTTGCAAAAGAGGAAAGATACTCAGGAAAAATTACAGAAGCTCAGTTCCCTATCTCTTTATGTCCTTTAGGATTTATTCAAAGTCAAACTCAGAATTTCAAACTGTTCTACTAAGTATATACTTTACAGGTTTTTAAGTAAATCTCTATAATATTTAGCTTACACTAAACATCACAGAACAGAAAAGGCCGTGGTAAAATTTAACAAAAATTATAAACTTCAATAAAAGTTGCTCTGAAAGACTACAAACAATTAGTGATAAACAATAAGAAGAAAAGAAGCTTCAGAAAAGGGAGATCAGACTACCAACCTACATATTATTTGATATATATAAATGAGCAAAACTGATTATTCTTCTAAGAAAAAAGATAGATGGAAGAAAATCTTTATTTAAAAGCAATCATGGGGATAGCTAGACAATGATATATATGACCCTAGAGTTCCTTGATGATTGTTATATCAATAAATATTGTCTCCCCTAAAATGTAAGTTTGTATGAATTAACAAATAATATTAATTACTAATATTAATTCTTATGATAACATTGTTTTAAATTATCTGTTATAATCTACAACACTCCCAATTTGTAAAGCAGGTATTTTGGATGACTCCTGGGGATCTCTCTGTGATCATGAAAGTATTTAAATGAGAATGTTTTCATGGCCTAGAAGAGAATCTACAACTACTAGTTTTTTAAGTTAGTATAATTTCTAATTCCATTCTAAATATTAACTACATATGTGTGACTCTCATCCAACATCAAAGATGAAGACAATTGCAGAAGGCTGCAACTGATGAAAACAGAATAGTACTCATGCCAAGCCAATACATTTACAATACTGATCTGATAACTAATGCTAAGGGAATGCAACAGATGAGAAAATAGATTCTCAGAGCCAGAGGTGCAGGAGAGCTGCTCCAAACATTTTCATCTGAAACAAATAAAAGTAAATAAACACAAAATAGGGGTATCAGGCCTGAGAGAAGTTAGAAGTAAATATGATCAGAGTGTCCTCTCTGAAACTATCAAATGATTAATAAAATGTAGTATCAAAGAATTGAAGAATGGAAATTCAGGAAAAAAACATCAAGAAAAATTATAGGGGCTGGAGAGGTGGTCTGCTGCTTAAAAGATTTTCAAGTTACCCAATTTTAGTCATTAGTGCACATATAACCTCTTTTATACCCACCATTATCTCCAGGTGAAGAGATAAAAACCTTCTCTTCTGGATTTTGTGGACATTACTTGTGCAAATACCCACACAGGGACATACAATGTATACATTATTAAGAATAATTAAACCATTTAAAAAAGAAATATAGCCCATAGTCAATGCTGTGGTTTTTCATTTTCATAAGTGACCTGAAAAGCCTCAGTTTAAGACTTCAAAAAGGACATAATACCTTCCTGAAAGCATGTCCCCTGCTTGTCAGACAATTGCACTACACTAAAAATTTTTGTAGAATTAAAAGACAGAAGACTGAACATACTGTTGTAAGCCTTGGAATAAAGTAAATACAAGAGTGAATGCTATAAAGAAAGTTGACTCGCAGAATCTGCTTCTGAATAATGATGAAGCCATTTCTGTAGAAGTGACTCATCAACTCCAAATCTGTATATCTAGTTTCTCTGCATCTAGTTAGATTGTTGTCAAAAGAAGCACAGTTAAAAGATGTGCTCAAAGTCTAAGGCAATTAGTTATAGGCAATGGAGACAAAAGACATTTCAAAAATACCAGACATGCTGTATTTGACAGATAGAAAAAGTACAATGCTTCTAACGGAATGAATAAAACTAGAAAAATTTGTTCTGAATAAAAGATAATGAATTTTGCAAGGGGCATGTTGTGTTTTAAGACAAAGTGGAAAACAAATGCAACTTCAGGTTTAAGGGTGATGAGTGAATCTTTCTCAACATAACCACAGCCTTTCACTCACATAAATGAACACAAGTGCTATTCCCACTTTTTACATCTATAGCATTAGTAGAATTAATATAATAAATAACATATGTTAAGAAAATTACCTTTTCACTCAAATTGTAAGAACTATTATAGTATTGATTTATTAATCAATTTAAATAATGTTATATAGCTAATAGAGAACTAATAATATATACTATGGATGTGGATTAATACTGCTGACAATCTTCCTTGCTATGTGAACAATATATTTTTTGAGGGTCATTATGAGTTCAAGTGATGTATCCAAGTTTGAAAAAAATAATACCAAAACACTAAAATGGGTATATATTTTTAAACTATATCAAATATTTATCATTTTTTTCTCTAGACTATTTCATTGCTATTAACTTCGTAGCAAGAAATATATTTTCTCAATAAATAAACTTTTACTAGGACATATAATTCAAAGTTGTTCATTTTTAGTCCATACATTTTATGAGAGCCTTCATTGCTTTGTCCTACCTTCTAGAAGGTTGGGGTTTATATTTATTTAAGATATTTTGGGGTATATATTTGAGGACAGTTTCAGAAACGACTGCTGGGAGGAAGGGAAGGCCCTGTCTTACACTAGTAAACTAGACACAAAATGGTCCACAAAAAAAATAGCTATTTCTGTCTTCTTTAACTTTTTTCTGAGCAAGTGTGTCTATAAAAGCTGATATCATGAGCTAACATCAGACCCCAAACTTTTTTAGCTTTCCTGTGAAATCAATATTGTAGATTTTTAAAAATTATTATATGGTAATTTTGCATCATGCACCGCATCAAACTAAGTTATGAGTCCTCTCAGATTCATACCCAATTATAATCTCCCCATTTACAAAACAAGCCCTTTCATACTGCTCCTTTACTTACTGGAGCATAACTAAACTCCGTGTGGCCAGACCCTTAAAGAAAACAAGTATTTCCTCATCCACACCCCTGCCAGAGGCCATTAATGTAGAAATGAGGCATTGTGTCCTTTAGCTATGTTTTAGCTTTGAGCTCTTATATACAATGACATATTTTTTTTAAGTTCATTAGTGAGTGAGTATATCTGAAGCTTCTTTTCTGGGTTTCTGACACCTCGCTCAGGAGGATATTCTCCAAATCCAACCATTTGCCTGCGAATTTTAGGATATCATTTTTCCTTACTGTTGAGTAGTATTCCATTGTGTATATGTAAAACAGTTTGTTAATCCATTCTTCAGCTGAGTGGCATTTAGGTAGTTTCCAGGGTTATTTAGGGATTAGAGCTCTACTTTCTTGAGTTCTCTTTATATTTTAGAGATCAATCCTCTGTCACTTGTAGGGTTGGTGAAAATCTTTTCCCAATCTGTATGCTGGCGTTTTGTCTTAATGACTGTGTCTTTGGCTTTACAGAAGCTTCTTAGTTTCAGGAGGTCCCACTTATTGGTTGTTGTTCTTAGTATCTGTGCTACTGGTGTTATATTTAGGAAGTGATCACCTGTGCCAATGTTTTGGAGGATATTTCTCACTTTCAGTGTGGCTGGGTTTATGTTGAGGTCTTTGATCCACTTGGATTTGAGTTTTGTGCAGAGTGATAGATCTATTTGCATTTTTCTATATACGACCAACCAGTTATGCCAACACCATTTGTTGACGATATTATCTTTTTTTCCATTGAATATTTTTAGCCTCTTTGTCAAAAATCAGGTGTTCATAGAAGTGTTGGTTAATGTCTGGGTCTTCAATTTGATTCCTCTGATCCATTAAGTCTATTTTTATGCCAGTACCAAACTGTTTTTATTACTGTAGCTCTATAGTATAATTTGAAGTCAGGGATGGTGATGGCTCCAGAGGTTCTTTTGTTGAACAAAATTGTTTTGACAATCCTGGATTTCCTGTTATTCCAAATGAAATTGAGTATTGTTCTTTCAAGGTCCAAAAAAAAAAATGTGGTGGGATTTTGATAGGAATTTCATTGAATCTGTAGCTCGCTTTTGTTAAGATTGCTATTTTCATTATGTTGTTTCTACCTATCCAGGAACATGGGAGATGTTTCCATTTTTTGATATCCTCTTCAATTTCTTTCTTCGAGATTTAAAGTTTTTCTCAAACAAATTTATTACTTCTTTGGTTATAGTTTCAACAAGGTATTTAATGCTATTTACAGCAATTGTAAAAGGTGAGGTTTCCCATCTTTTTTTTCCAGCTCTTCTATCTTTAGTGTAGAGTAGGGCTACTGATTTCTTTGAGTTAATCTTGTATCCTGCTACATTGCTGAAGGTGTTTATTAGCTGTAGAAGTTCCCTGTTAGAACATTGTGGGTCACTTACATATACAATCATATCAACTGCAAATAGAGATTTTCCAATTTGTATCTCCTTAATCTCCTTTTGTTCTCTTAAGCTTTAAATAAAAATTCAAGAACTATGTTGAATAGATAAGGGGAGAGGGGAAAGCCTTGTCTAGTTCCTGATTTTAGTTGGGTTGCTTTGAGTTTTCTCCATTAATTTGATATTGGCCACTGGCTTTTTGTAAATTGCTCTTACATTATTTAGGTACATAATGACTTTTATCATAAAGGAGTGTTGGATTTTGTCAAAGGCTTTTTCAGCAGCTAAGGAAATGATCATCTGTTTTTTTTCCTTCAATTTGTTTATATTATGGATGATATGTACAGTTTCTGTATGTTGAAACATCCCTGTATTTCTGGGATGAAGCCTACTTGATCATGGTGAATTACTTTTTCTATATGTTGTTGGATTCAGTTTGTGAGAATTTTGTTGAGAATTTTTGCATCAATGTTTGTGAGGGAGACTGGTCTGTAATTTGATTTCTTTGTTGCATCTTTGAGTTGCTTGGGTATCAGGGTAATTTGGGCCTCATAAAAAGAGTGTGGCAATATTCCTTCAGTTTCTACTGTATGGAACAGTTTGAGTACTATTGGCATTAACTCTTCTTTGAATGTCTGGTAGAATTCTGCACTGAGATTTTCTAGGCCTGGGCTTTTTTTCTTTGGGAGACTTAACGACACCTTCAATGTCCTTTGGTATTACAGATATGTTTAGGTCTTTAATCTGATCTTGATTTAAGTTTAGTAAATGATACTTGTCCAGAAAGCTGTCCATTTCTTCTAGGTTTTCCATTTTTGTGCAGTATAGATTTTCAAAGTATGACCTATTAATTCTCTGAATTTCCTGAGGGTCTGTTTTTATGTCCCATTTTTCATTTCTAATTTTGTTAATTTGGATATTTTCTCTCTGTTTTTTGGTTAGTTTGGTTAAGGGTTTATCTGTCTTGTAATCTTTCTCACAGAACCAACTCTTTGATTCATTGATTTTTGTGTTGTTCTTTTTTTTCAATATTTTTTATTTCAGCTCTAAGTTTGATTACTTCCTCCTGTCTACTCCCTCTAGGTGAAATTGCTTCTAATTGGTCTAGGGCTTTCAGCTGTGCTGATAGTTCTCTTGTGTGGGATTTCTCTAGTCTTTTCATGTATGAATCTAGTGCTACAAATTTTCCTGTTAAGACTGTTTAATTGTGTCCCATAAATTTGGGTATGTCATGGATTCATTTTTGTTAAATTGTAGAAAGTCTTTGATATCATTTCTAATTTCTTTCTTGACTCAGGAGTGGTTCAGTTGAGTGATGTTTAGTTTCTATGAGTTGTCGCATGTGACCTCGCCAGCAAGGAAGATGCAACACCAGATCCTTCTCTCTGCAGTATATTCGGGACTTTCAGATATCTTCTTGTCTTTTACTCACTCACTCTCACTCTCACTCTCAGACAGATGACAAACAACCACTCTCTCACGAATGATCCTGGGGGGAAGTCTGCTCGTGGCTAAATACCCTCTGGGCCTCCAATCCTGGTAAGCCATCTGGACATCGCCCATAGGTCCTGAGGCGCGGAAGCAAGCCACCATCCTCACCTACAGCCAATAAGGAGTTGTTTACTCCTGAGAGCACTCACCATCAGAAGGTGGAAGGCAGAAACTAGTGCCGCCTTTAGGGTGTGGTGCAACACAGCTCTCCACAGATCCCCCTTCTTTATTAAGAAAAAAAAAGCAGGCAGAAGCAGAGGTCTAATCTCTGAAGTGCAAAAGAAACATGTACAGGTATCACTCTGGGTGTCATCCAACCAGACAATCCCTGACCCATCCGACACCCTTTTCACAGAGGCAGGCAGTTGGGTGTCGACCTGCATGCAACCAGACATACTCCTCATGAGTTCCCATAAGCCAGAGTACTCATGTGCAGTGCTAAGCCTCACATCCTGCAAAACATTCTTAAGGCTTCTCCTTTAGGGAGGTCAAGCAAGCTTGGGGGGACTGACAGACTCCAATGGCTGAAAATGCTTGGACAACCATGGCTGCATTGCGACACTGAAGGAACCTAACATGGCAAATGCACCACAGGCAAACTAGGAATATCAGCACCATCAGGCTTGCCAGAGCTCCCATTCCCTCCCACTCTTTCTGATGATCCACAGTGGTGGAGAACCAGGATGCCAGTCCTTCTCCGGTAGAATTCACGATCACCATGGTCACTCTCAGCTGGGCCATCAAGTTTCTGAATTCACCAGTCCAATTTCCTAAAAGATAACTTGACAACTGTTTAGACAGATTTGCAGCATGAATAAAGTTCTGATATTGTACACTAGTCCCACATAATCCTGGAAACTTCCATTCACAGCCAAGCTAGGCCAGCTGCCAAAGAGTATCAATCTACTCTTGGACCAGGTCGATCCTTTGATTAATAACAATCAAGCCCCCTTTTAACTGGGCAATAAGATTCTTTTGTATGTCTAGGGCCTGTACTACATTAGCCAAGACCACATTCAAAGTCTGCGCAGTTTGCACGATATGGCTCGCAGCTCCTATGGCAGCCAATGAAATGGCTGTGATTATGGCAAGCACTTATCTGCACCATCAGGGTCAGCAACAGCTGTGGGATAATGCTCAATGCTCTTATTTGGGGAAACCTTGGGGTGTATCCATAGCACAGGTAAAGTTGCCATATTGTTTCCAGGGCTTGTGCTACATTGGCAGAAAGATTATTCAAAGTACACTGGCTTCCCAGGCCTGGAGATTTAAAGACACACTGACTAGACCTACAAGACTGCTTGTTCATTCATGTAGGGAGAATGCTGAATGCTGATTACTGAGCACCTCAGGCACAAACATATGCCCAAGGCAGAGCACACAGGTGGAAATTCCCCAAATGGCTGGAATGTAAACAACTTAGGTTCACCTGCTCTCACTTAGGATGGCTGTCAATCACTGGGTGTCATGCAGTGCCTGTTCAAAGCCTCCACCTGGGTTACTGTGAATGAGGCCGTGATCCCATAAGTCCATACTGACTCAGCCAAAGATTTTATCACTTTGAAATCTAAGGGCTCCTCGTATGGATTTCCTTGTGGATCTTGAAACACTGAATAAGCTAAACGTAACTCTTTTCTGACTGCCTTCCTTGCCCCTGGGCTGAAAGCACACCCTAAACCATCATTCCCACCTTCCGCATAGGGAGGGGGAGCTGAAGGCATGCTTTGACATGCTGGGAATCTGCAGCATTCTTCTCTATCTGGATCCTCCTTTTCCTGCTTTTTTTTTATGGTGCGGGGGGGGGGAGCCCACAAATCTCTCCTGCTGCTAGCAAGTGGAGTGGACTCAGAAAAACCTTAGAGCAGCCTGGCCACCCACCACTGCCTCTCTGCAGCGCTAATCAAGACAGCCTCCTATCAGCTTCAGGTGGCCTCAACAAATGGAACCACACCTGCCTAGAACTAATCCACAGGCCTTGATCCTCCATGGAGACAAAACCAGAAACTCCTTTCCCAAGTAACATATTCTTATAAACCGATTTCAAAGTCAGGATATCTTCAAAGTACTTGCATTTGTTTAACTTAGCAGCCTTAGCAATCAATTGTCTCTCTGCAATTAGCTCACCAAAAGTCAAAAAACTAAAAGTAAACACAATAATCCTTATCCAGACTCTCTGTTTATCTGCCATCTTTACGTGGCATTTATCCTTTATTTCTTTTAGGGGTTTAGAGAGTCTAAATCTGCTTTATTGAGAATGCTTTATCATTTCTCTAATGCAACGAGCTTTTAAAAGGTTGTACCACTTTAATTGCTGACTCCACCACTCTTTGCAGCTTTTCAATATGGCAGAGGAGAGCCCATGCCCAGGCTCAAGAAATGCAATGAAGCAACTCCTTAATTAAGAGTAAAAAAAAAAAATGTTGGGTGCGAACTTGAAGCACTCATCTCCTTATAACCCTTCCTTCGTAACTTTAAAGGTTTCTTGGAGCCTTTACCAAACAGCCCGAGCTTTGCTAATGCTTTTACTTTCACTTTTGAGCTCAAGTTTGCAACTGCTGTTACTTTTACTTTGAGCTCAAGGTTGCTGTGCGTCCACAGCTGCAAGAGGTTACACCCACTCGTCAGTGAGCTCCCTCTTCTCCGCCTTATCTATAGGTCGGAGCTACCTGCTAGCGCTAAGAGGTTACCCTCACTGGTTGGTGAGCTCCCTCTTCTCTGTCTTATCTATAGGCCGGAACTACCCGGCTCTAACTGCAGATGCCAACTCACCTGGGACTTATCAGTTCACCCCCGACTGCAGAGAGTTCTGAATCCTGTCGTTCACTGAGGCAAGTTTAGTTCTTATCTTCCTGGATTTCAGCGTCACTTGTCGTGTGCGACCTCATCAGCAAGGAAGACACAACACTGGATCCTTGTCTCTGCAGTTTATTCGGGACTTTCAGATATCTTCTTATCTTTTACTCACTCACTCTCGCTCTCACTCTCAGACAGATGACGAATGACCACTCTCTCACAAATGACCCAGGGGGAAGTCTGCTCATGGCTAAATACCCTTTGAGCCTCCAATCCCAGTAAGCCACGTGGACATTGCCCATAGGTCCTGAGGCACGGAAGCAAGCCACCATCCTTGCCTACAGCCAATAAGGAGTTGTTTACTCCTGAGAGCACTCACCATCAGAAGGTGGAAGGCAGAAACCAGCGCCGCCTTTAGGGCATGGTACAACGCAGCTCTCCACAATGAGTTGGTAGTCTTTCTGTGATTTTTGATGATATTGAACTCTAATTTTAGACTATGGTGATTTGATATGGTACAAGTAGTTATACTTATTTTTTGGTATCTGTTGATATTTGCTTTATGACCTAACATATGGTCAATTTTAGAGAAAAGTCCATGGGGTGCTGAAAAATATGTATATTCCTTTTTGTTTGGGTGGAAGATTCTGTATATATCTACTAGGTCGATTTAGGTCATAACTTCTGCTAGATCTCTTATTTCACTGTTGAGATTCTTTCACGTTGACCTATCCAAGAGTGAAAGTGGGGTATTAAAGTCTCCCACTATTAGTGTGTCAGGTTTGATATGAGGTTTAAACTTTAGTAGTGTTTCTTTTACATATGTAGGTACCCATGAGTTATGGGCATTGACACTCAACATTAAAATTTCATCTTGGTGGACTTTTCCTGTGATGAATAAGTAGTGCCCATCCTGGTCTCTTTTTATTGATTTTAGTTTAAACTCTACTTTTTTGATATTACAATGAGTACACCAGCTTGTTTCCTAGGGCCATTTGATTAGAAAATCTTTTCCCAACCCTTTCCTCTAAGCCTGTGAATGTCTTTGAAGTTGAAGTGTGTCTCTTGTATGCTGCAGAAGGATGGCTACTGTTTTTTTAACCATCATGCTAGGGTGTGTCTTTTCATATGTGAATTGAGTCCATTGATATTAAGGGATTAATAACCAATGATAAATATTTCTTGTCATTTTTGGTAGTAGCTTGTATTTCCTTTTTGGGGGGTCTTCTGTGGGCTTATCAATAGTCTCTGGTTACATGTTTCTGGTTTCCTTAGGTTGGAGTTTTCCTTCTAGGGCTTTTTGAAGAGCTAGATGGGTGGTTAGGTATTGATTAATTCCAGTTTTGTCATGAAATATCTTGTTTACTCCAACTTTGTTGATTGAAAGTTTTGCTGGGTACAGTAGTCTAGGTTGGCATCCATGCACTTTTGTTGTCTATATGCTATCTGACCAGGACCTTCTTGCTTTCATTGTTTCCATTGAATAGTACATGTTATGCTGATGGGTCTGCCTTTATAGGTGATTTGGCCTTTTTCCTTTACAGTTCTTAGTATTTTGTTGTTGTTGTTGTTGTTGTTATGTAGGTTTAGTGACATGATTATTATATGACAAGCAGAATTTTTTGTGAGTCTAGTCTATTTGATATTTTGATGACTTCCTCTACCTTTATATAAATTTCCTTCTTTAGTTTGGGAAAGTTTTCTTCTATGATTTTGTTGAATATATTTCTATGCCTTTTACCTCATGTTCTTGTCCTTTTTTGATTCCAGTTATTCTCATGGTGTACCAAATTTCCTGGATATTTTATGTTATGACTGTTTTGTCTTTAGTGTTTTCTTTAACTAATGTATCTATTACTACTATTGAGTCTTCCCCTCCAGAGATTCACCTCTAATCTTGGATTCTGTCAGTTATGTTTGAATCTGTGGTTCCAGTTCTTTTTTTCAGATTTTCTATTTCTAGCTTTGTCTTGGTTTGTGCCTTCTTTATTGCTTCTATTTCAATTTTTAATTCCTGTAAATTTTCTTTCACCTGTTTATTTTCTCTTTCTTGGTTTTTAAATTTTTTTTCAGGGATTTGTTTATAACCACTTGCTTCTTCTGGTGGTATCTTGTTGGTCTTTGTATTATTGTACATTATTCTTGCACTAGCATCTGCTGATTGTTTCCTCAATTCACTCTTCATTAGTTCTTGGTTGGCTCTTAGTAGGTGGAGGTCTATGGACTCTTAATCAGCTGTGTGTTCAGAGGGTCCCCTGCTCTCCTGAGGTGGTAGCACTATGATGCCAACTGTGATCTGGCCCAACTGTGTTCCTCTACCAAAGCTGCATGCCCTGTCTCAGGGCTTGGGTTCAGGAAGAGGAAGTCACCACTTGACTTCTCATCCCTCAGCTGTGTGTCCAGGTACTTGGCTGCTCCTGCACCATTATTAAGCCAGCCGTGGTCTGGGCAGACTGTGTCAATATTGTTGATTTTTTTCAAAGATCTTTCTTGCTTTCTGTTTCAGATTGGCATGTCTCAAATATCTAGTTTTGTTTCCTGAACAGCAACCAGACTTTGCATCATGTAGAGAGCTGTTGTTCAATCATCCAGTACCTGTGTGTAAATAATTGTAATAAGTCCTATTTTATACAAGAGGCACATTTTATTTATTCTGTTTCTCTAGAAAGCTTTTTCTAACACAGTTACCAAAAATGAAATCTAACTAAATTCCAGTCACTTAACTCTGCTTAGAAGAGAGTCATATCAAGATATATCATGTATTACCCACTGCCAATTAATTTTTATACTTCATAGAAAAATATTAATAAAAACACAGCCTTTTTAATTATGATATAGAATGAAATATAAAGATATGTATTATAAATTATAATATATTATATTATAAATTATTGTTTTAATAAAAATGATTTTGTAATTATGGTTGATTCACATCAGTGTCTTTAAATCATTATTTAAATAAATCTATTTATTTGTATTTTACATCCAAGCCTCAGTTTCCCCTGCTCTGTTTCCTGTGACTCCCACCCACCCTGTCTCTGTTTTCACCCCCCTCATTTCTCTTACTCAATTTCTGTTTAGAAAAAAGCAAATCTTCCTGAGTATCACCAAAGCATGACACATCAAATTTTGATAAGACTAAGTACTTCTCCATGTATAAAAGCTGGGTCAGGTGACCTAGAATGGAGAGTAGTGTCCCAAACAGCAGCAAAAGTGTCAGAATCTGTGAGCACTATTAGGCATCCTATGGAACATACATGCAGCATTTATAGTTAAGTCCCATGCAGGCTCTCTGGATCTCTATTCTGGCTCTGTGAGCTCCTATATGCCAATGTTACTTCAGTCAGTGAGTTTTCTTGTGGTGTCCTTGTCACCTCTGGCTTTGACAGTTCTGCTCCTTTCTCACTTCTGCAGGATTCTCTGAACTCCATATAATATTTGGCTTTGTTTCTTCAGCAGATTTAATCAGTTGCTAGATGAAGCCTCTCTGATGACAACTGGTCTAGGCCTCAATATGTTTGTGAAAAATGGGCCAGTTCTGGCTACTTATATGCTATTGTTATGAGTCTTAACTGACGTCATCTTTGAAAATTCTTTGAAGATTCCTTTGTGTAAGGCTTTTACCTGATCCCAAAATGCCCCTCATATTTTTACAGTTGTCTTTTTCAGAACTTCCCCTGCCACCTCCCCTACTACTTGGCTGCTCATGTTAGCCTCCCCATCTGCCTTAGTCCACTCATAAACCTCTTCTATTTCCTTTTACCTCTTCTATTTCCTTTTCCCTGAGAGATCCAGGTATCCTCTTATGAAATTTCCCTTTTATCTAGTCTCTACCAGTCTGTGGATTGTAGCTTAGTTATCCTTTATATGACAAATATTACTCGCTTATTATTGAGTACAAATAATATTTGGTTTTTCTCGTACTGGATAACCTCACCTAGGATAATTTTTTTCCAATTTCATTCAATTACCTACAAATTTCTTTATGTTCTTGATTTTAACAGTTTATTAATAATCCATTGTGTAATGGAGAATATTTTCTTTATCTATTCTTCAGTTGAGAAGCATTTAGGTTGTATTTAGGTTCTGACTGTTACAAATAAGGGCTCTATGAACATAGATCTTGTGGTATGATTAAGCATCTATTGGGCATATGCTTATGAATAGTACTGTTGAGTGTTATGATAGACTGAGTCCCAATTTTATGAGAAACCCACCATACTGACTTCCAAAGTGTTTGTACAAATCCACACTCCCACTAGAAAGAAAGAAGTTTTTTCTTTGCTCCATATCCTCTACAGTATAAGTTTTTACTCGTGTTTGTGGTCTTAGCCATTCTGACAGGTATAAAACAAAGTTTCAGATTTATTTCGATTTTCATTTCCCTCAAAGCTAATAATGTTAAATGCTTCCTTCAGTGTTTTTTTTTTTTGCCATTTGAGATTCTTGAAAATCCTCTGTTTTGATCAGTACCACAATTTTTGTTGTTATTGTATTTAGAGACATTTTTATTGTTTTTGAAAATCAATATTAAACTTTATATAAAAAAGCAAAACATCCAGTATAGCTAAAAATACAATAATAAAACTTCTCTTTTCTCTAAAATACATGAAACATAAAAAATAAAATCTAAAGCTCCCCAAGCCAGATTAGGCTCAGCTACAGATGAAGAAAGCACAGTAAGTCACAGCTAATGCCCATGAATGCACTATGGCCACCACAAATTTCTGCTTGGCCACCCTTCTAAGCAGGGAATAAACTCACTCATTAATGAACTTTAAGCAAGAACATTCTTTTTCCATTGATAAATGATGGGTAAATAAAGTGACTTAAAACACACACACACACACACACACACACACACACACACACACACACACACACACACACAAACTCTTCTTGTTTGACAGTTCCGCAAGTTTTAGTTGCATGATTTGGTTTGTTGATATGCAGACTCTTGTGTTCTTTATATGTTTTGGAAATCAAGTTTTTGTCAGATATGAAGTTGATGAAGATCTCTTCCCATTCTGTAGGCTGCCATTTTGTCCTATTGATGATGCCCTTTTTCAGAAACTTCTCAATTTCTTGACATCCAATTTATTAATTCTTAATATTAGTGCCTATGCTATTGGTATTCTGTTCAGAAATTTTACTGGGATTATGTTAGTAATGTTGTACATATTTGCCCCACCTATGGGTTTAATAAAAGCTGATTGGTCAAAGGCAGACAGGAAGTATGGGCAGGGCTACCAGCCTAAGAATACTCAGGAATATCTCAGAGTAGAGACAGATGCCACAGAGTCGCCAGAGCTGCCAGGAGATGCAGAGGAAATACTGTTGAGAAAAGGTACCAAGCATGTGGCTGAACACAATGGGTTGAGTTCAGATGTTGGAGTTAGAAAGTCATATGCCTGGACCTTAGGTCAATCAGCAAGCAGAGTATAATTAATACAAGTGTCTGTGTGATTATTTGGGCCTAAGTGGCAGTGGGGCTGAGAGTGGGTCTGAACCTTGAGACTAGGCCAGAAAGTCTGGCCAGAAATCTATTACAAGAAAGTTGGCTCCTAGACAATGTGTTTGAGTTTATGTCCTACTTTCTCTTCAATCAGGTTCAGTTTATTTAGATATATATTAAGGCCTTTGATTTTCTTGTACTTGAGTTATATGCAGGGTGATAGATATGGATCTATCTGCATTCTTCTACATGCCACCATCCAGATAGCCCAGCACCATTTGTTGATGATGCTTTTTTTTTTACAGTGTATAATTTTGACTTCTCTGTTGAAAATCAAGTGCCCATATGTGTGTGAATTTATGTCTTTGTCTACCTATTGATTCTATTAATATACCTGTCTGTTTTAATGCCAATACCATGCAGTTCCTATTAATATTTCTCTGTAATAGAACTTGATATCATGGATGATGATACCTCTGGAAGTTCTTTTATTGTATATAATTATTTTATCCATTTTGGGTTTTTTGCTTTTCCATATAAAGTTGACTATTGTTTTTCAAGATCTGTAAAAAACTGAGTTGAGATTTTCAAAAAGATTGAATCTGCAGATTGCTTTTGGAGAAATGGCCAGTTTTATTATGTTAATCCTACTTATTTTTGAGCATGAGGATCTTTCCATTTTTTTCCAATTTATTTCTTTAAATACTTGGAATCCTTATCATATAGGTCTTGCATTCATTGGTCAGATTTACACCAATATATTTTATTTTATTTGAGGCCAATTTAAATTATGTTGATTTTTTTTCTGACTACTTGTTATTTGTATATAAGAGTGCTACTCATTTTTTTATTTTTTTATGTGAATTGGTGTTTTGCCTGCATGTATAACTGTGTAAGGTTATCAGATCTTGGAATCACAGACAGTTGTTAGCTGCCATGTGGATGCTGGGAATCGAACTCAGGACTTTGGGAAGTACAGTTAGTGCTCTCAACCACTGAGCCATCTCTCCAGCCCCGCTACTGATTTTTTTAAGTTAGTCTTTTTTCCAGCCACTTTACTAATGGTGTTTCTCAGATGCAGAAGTTCTATGGTACTAGTTTGGTAGTTGCTTATGTATACTGTAACATCTGCTAATCATGATACTTTGACTTCTTTACCAATTTGTATCTTCTTGATATCCTTTGGTTGACTATTACTTAGCTAGAACTTTAAGTACTATATTCGATAGATATGGAGAAAGTGGACAGCCTTGTCTTGTTCCTGGTTTTAATGGAATTGCATTGAGTTTCTTTCCATTTAACTTGATGTTTACAACTGACTTGCTGTATATTGCTTTTACTATACTTAGGTATGTCCCTTTTATCTCTGAGCTCTCCAAGACATTTATCATGGAGAGGTATTAGATATTATCAAAGGTTGTTTCATCTAGGAGGTGATTATGTACTATTTATCTTTCAGTCAGTATATATGATGAATAACATTGACAGTTTTTTGAAAGTTGAATCACATATACACCTCTTTGATGAAGCCGTTTAGGTCAGAGGAGCCTACTTGGTTATCTTGATGTGTGTGTGTGTGTGTGTTTTAATGCTGTTTGACAATATTTTATTAAGCAGTTTTGCATCATTGTTTATGAGGAAAATTGTAATTCTCTTTCTTTGTTAGTTCTTCTTGTAGTTGGGCATAAGGGGGACTGTAGCCTCATAGAAAGATTTTGAAAATGTTCTTTTACTTTCTATTTTGTAGAATAATTTGAAGAGTATTGGTATTAGCTATTCTTTGAAAGTCTGGTAGAATTCTGCTAAAACCTTTGGCACTGGGCCCTTTTTGATTTAGAGACTTTTAAAGACTGACTCTTTCCTTAGGAGTTATCAGTTTATGAAAATTGTTTATGTCATCTTGATTTAAATTTGGCAAGTGACATCAGTCTAGATTTTTTTAAAAAATGTTTCAATATTGTGGAGTACAGTTTTTTATTTAATTAATGATTATGTGATCTATTTATTCTATGGGTTTCCTCAGAGTCTATTGTTATATCTTCCTTTTCATTTCTGATTATGTTGATTTAGTCATTCTCTCTCTCCCTCTTAGTTAGTTTGAATAAAAATTTATCTAGTTTTTTTAATTTTCTCTAAGAACCAATTTGTTATTTCACTGATTCTTTTTATTATCTTTGTTTTTACTTAATTAATTTTAGCCCTCTGTTTGATTATTTCCCATTGTCTATTCTTATTAGTTATGTCTTCTTCTTTTGTTCTAGAGATTTCAAGTTCGCTGTCAATTTGCTAGTCTGAGACATGTTCAAATTCTTCATGAGGGCATTTAGTGCTATGAATTGCCTCTTAGCGCTATTTTCATTATAATCCATGAATTTAAAAATGTGCATTTCTTCTTATTGAATTCTAGAAAGTCTTTTACTTCTTTTTCTGGGAATTAATATGTTCTTATTAAATATAAAAACATACTGTCTACACAAGCCAACAAACCAAATTTAATTATTAAACATGCTTCAAATTTTGAATCATTGAATGAAATGTGTAAACATATTAGATTTCTAGGGAGGCTGTAATAGGGTCCCTGTGAGCTGAGCATTGAATAATAGCAATTTTCTGTCTCCCAATTATGGAGGCTAAAATTCAGAAATGAATGTTAGCATGATTGTAATATCCCAAGATCTAGGAGAGGAAAACCTTTATTTCTTCTAATTCCAAGAGTTTAGGTTCATTTTGTTTTTGTTTGAACAACTTATATGTTACTTTTGGAGTTTTGCTATGAGCAGTAATAAAAAAATATACAAACAGAACAGGGTTATTTAAATTTTCTTTCTCTAAACTTTCAAGTTCACAGTTTACATATTTCATTTTCCACCCAACAGGGGAATATAATCCTGGCTAATAAAATAAGGGCTACTCTCTGCCCCTTAGGACAAGGATCACAGTAACTCTAGCCATCAGTGAACAAGGTCCTCATTCCTGTCTAGATCTAATCACTTGCACCTGGCACATGCCTGCTTCTAGTAACAAATATTCAAGACAATTTCTATATTTACCAAGATTACAGAGACTTTTTTGATGGCCTTTTAAAATTCTCTCTGAGTCCCAGGTAGAACCTCTTGGGGCTCCCATATGTTTTTTTATCAATAACCTTTTAAAGCTAATGCATGCATTTTTCTGCTTTTGGCAAGCATCATAAACTGAGCACTCTTTGACCAAGTGGAAACTCAATAAAGAGTTGTTTAGTTTCTATGAGTTTATATGCTTTTGTTATTTCTGTTGTTGAAATCCAGCTTTAATCCATGGTGCGCTGATAAAGTACAGAATGTGTTTTTTGTGTGGGTGTGTGTTGAGACTTTCTTGGTGGCATAGTATATGGTCAGTTTTGTAGTAATGTAGTGCTGAGAAAAAAGTGTAGTCTTTTGGTTTTAGGTAAAAAGTTATGTACATATATTTTGAGTACATTTGAATCATAGTATCTGTTAGTTCCATTATTTTTATGTTTAGTTTCGGTCTGGATGACCTGTCCACTTGTGAGACTAGAGTGTTAAAAGCTCCCATTGTAATTGCATATGGTTCAATGTGTGGTTTCAGCTTCAGTAATTTTTTTAACTATTGTATGTATCCTTTCATTTGTGGCATAGGTGTTCAGAATTTACACATTATTTTGGTGGATTTTTCATTTTATGAATATTAAATGACCTTTTCCATCTCTTTTGTTTAGAAGTCTATTTTGTTAGATATTTGGATAGGTATATCAGCTTCTCAGGTCCATTTGACTAGAAAATTTTTTTTCTATTCCTTTACTCTGAGTTAAAGGAATCTTTGATGTTGAAGTGTGTTTCTTTTAGGGAATTATCCTGGCTTTGTAGTCATTCTGTTAGAAGCTCTGACATATTCGTATAGTTATTTTAAGGCATTTACTTGTGCTCAACTGTCTTGAATTGTTTGGGTCTTGCTGTTGTAGAATAGCTGGGCTCTAGTGATGCAATATTGACTTTTCAATTACTGATTGTGTTCTTACACTGGATTTAAGGCATCTGAGTTTGGGATGATTATAGCAGGTGTTGATTTCTACATTAGTCTTTGTTAGACAGGTTTTTATTCCTTGATTTCTCTTTCTTTTCTGGTCTTCCAGCATAAATGGCCAGGAGTTCTTCTGACTAATATATGTTTTTTCTTATTATGAATAAAGTCATACTTTTTTATAATGTACCCCTTTATTCAAACTCCCTTCCCCCTCCCACCCCTCCCCAATCTTTATACATATATAGGCAGAAAAAGACATGAGGCATCATTATGTTTGGCCTACTTAACATAAGAACCATAATTATACAATTATAGTATTATAACTGTTTCTCTTTTTTATATTTGTTTTCTAGGACTGAATAAGAAAAATCATAAAGACAACAATAAAAATTTAGTTTATTAGTTACACTGCTCAAGTGAAAGGGAAGACTTTAGTTGAATCTTCTGCTTACTGTCTCGGAGGTTTATCAAGAACTCAACCCAGCTGCTTTTCCAGAGAAACTTACTTCTATGTTCCTGGTTTGTGAGCAAATTCTAACTTTTTTTGACACTGTCAAGTTGAGGTCTCCACTGACAAGTTTCCTTGTGTAGTTCTCCCACACATGGAACTCTCAAAGGATTACAGTTGGATTCTTGAAATTATTAATGGGTATTTTTTGCTTCTACTTGTTTTTACATTTGTATGTTACTTAGTGTTTAATCAAATATTATTCTGTAATAATGGCTATACTTTTCTACTTTATCATATATTCATTTAACCTTTTGTTTTACATAAAACAGACATAGCCTTACACTCTTATTTATGCTTGTCTGTCTGAAGCTTTCTAAATGCTCTTCGTTTTTATTTTATAATCACTCTGACATCCTCTATTAGTGGTCATCTGTTTTTGTCCTCCCATCTTTTCCTAAATCCAAGCATTGAGACTGAAGTCCTAACTCAGTGCATAAACTTACTTCCTTCTCTTTCTAAGAAAATAAAATGGTGCCCAGCACCTGTAATAGGTGACACATATTTACCTGTAAATTCCTCCCAAAGGTATCTAATATTCTCTGCAGTAACCCCCACATGCACTTTTATGTACACACACACACACACACACACACACACACACACACACACACACAGCATCCTTTATAAAGAAAGAAATCTATTGAAAAAAGTACTAATAAGAGACTGATAGTATAAAAGCTTCTTTGGATCTCAGACATCCATTAAGTAAAATCAATACTTTTATAAATTATTGTCAGCTTTTTAATCTATATAAATTTTAAGAAGCTATATGACTTTTCAAAAGTGCATCTTTCCACTCCCTATATTTCCTTTATTCCTGCACATAATTTCCCTAGTTTCTCTTTTATCTTTTTATTTTATCATATTCTACTTATTCTTTCTTAGAAGTTTCTCTCCTCCTTCCTGGTCAATACTAGCTTCCTAAATGCTATGGATATTCTTAATAAAACACACATGTATAAAGCTTAAAAGCCCACATCCACATATAGAATATATGAACATCACTTATTTATGCATGCTTGTTTTATTTCTAAGTCTTTCTTTCCCTTTATTTTATTTCCCATTCTACCTCCATGTCATCACAGTCATACACAAGAGCTCATGTAAACACTAAGATAAATTGCAGTTGTTTTCACAGATATAAAAACAATGAGAATGAAATTCTTGTGCTGAGATCTTCGATAGAACTTTAGCTTATTACAACTTTTGGTAACCAGTTCATATTTTTTCAATGCATTTAATTATACTTCTTATATAAACCTTTAAATAGTGTTTCATTCTGTCTGTACCTCAAGAAAAAATTGTACTCTTTAATATTAAATTGCATAAAATCCTTACATGCACTTGGTGTAACAAAGTCATTTTTGATATTTACTTCAAAAGAAAAAATTCTGATAGTTAAAATACAGCTTATGCAAGGTGTAATAAAATGCATTTAATGTATACTTGACTTGAACTTTATAAATTTTACATAATTCATATGAATTCTATACTTTCTTTGTGGTTGTTTTTATAGTTGTATACTATTAAAACAGTTTTTAATATGATCCTATGATGATTGTAATTCATTGCAATTTTGTTTGACACACTTGCTCTCACAATTATTCCATAAGGTTTAGAAAATTCCAAATCCAGTTCTTTCCCCCCTCCCTCAAGAGTGAGTCAGGTGTTCCTCTAGGTGGAGTGGGATCCAAAGGGTCAGTCCAGGGTGTTTCTGATCCCAAGCTGTTCCGTGGTTGTGGTTTGCCGCTTGGGCATGTTTGGCTTTTTTTCTTGTTTGTTTGTTTAGAGACCACTAGTGAGTGAGTACATCCCCTGCTTATC